>CM070496.1:16823164-16854850 GCA_036324585.1 Champsocephalus esox | reverse complement strand
TGCTTTTGGATGTAAAAAAGCAAAGCACCACTAAAATAAGCATAATGGTTGTTGATTTGAGAATCAGTACTAAATAGTCATTATTTCCACGATTATTACCATTTTTGAACCAAAGAAAGTGATTAATGCGTGGTGTGAGAATGTCATAATATGGATTGCTGAACACAACATTATGAGTAAGAAGGCTCTCATAATTAAACAAGATATTTCTCTAACCCCCTCTGAAAGTCTCCCTAATTCGGATTAAAACTAGGCTGGAAGAGTTTTTGTCAAGCTGAGTTGTTGAGAGTTTTTACGTTTGTTTGTCTAATTGCAGTGTTTGTTTTATTGTACTAACCGTTAAACATGGGTAATACTGTCTCCACAAACGAGTCCGTTGATAAGAGGAAAAATGATTCACGCACCAACACACTTACAAAAAAAATCCTATTACAGACAGCCATTACACGCACATGTTTTTCCCTTAATATGCCGTCAGGAATTGTCGGAAGAAGCTTGGATTGGACTAAAGTTATGCCGTTCACATCGTTACTTTGTGAGCATTCACAACAGAATAGTCAGAAAGGACAGATTCTGTTTGATTGGCCGTTAACGGGCACTTTTGACATGGCCGTGTTGTGGCAGGCATTCAAATTAATTGAACATGAGGCGAATTGCTCCTGGGATGTAACGTACATGAAGGACTGCGTTAAAGCTTGGATGACTATTGCAGAAAAAAGAGGTTACGATGAGCGAAAAAATGAAAAGTCAGTTGGCACCGAGCGAGGCTCCATTGAGCTCAAAGCTCTGATTGATAGAGTTTCTAAATGCACAGCTAGTTGTCATTTGCTTAGCCTAGAGGCTGCTTTTGATGTTAAATCAGAGAACATGTCCAGAATTAAAGAAAGACACGGAAAGGACGTCGCAGCCATTGCGAAATCAGTTATTTACGATTGGCTGAAAAGACAAGGCAAATCTCCCAGCACAGCTCAGCTAATTTCCATTTTAACAGATGCTGGGTTGCTGGAGGAAAAGCAGGCTGTAGCTCTCTGCGCACAAATAATTCCCACGATAGGACTCTCAAATTCTGGGGCAAGAAACTCCGATGATGATTTATTAATGTCGGCTGCAGCTATCCTGAATAAAAATAGGTTGACATATCAGGCAGGACAGTATAGACAACGAGAAATTGACCAGCAGGAACAAAGTGCAGCGGACAGTGGAGACGAAATGCCAGATAGCAGCTCATTACACACCCCGGCCTCTGGCTCCGCAACGAAAATGTTACACAATCCAAACACGCCGTACAGCAACAGTTTTAAGGACTATGTCCCTCATAGAATTATCACAAGACTGCGAACATCTCAGGATAATAATTCTGCTGAAACTGTGACAGCACCGAAAATACTGATAGGAGAGATTCCAGTTTATAAGCCTTGGACACCCGCTGAGGTTATGGATGTCACTAATCACGCTCCAAGTCCCACTAAAAGCCCAGATGAGTATCTGTCGTGGTTGACTAATGTCTGCTCAGTTTATAACTGTCTAGTTCATGATGTTAAACAGCTGATAATCCTAACATACAAGGCAGATTGGCCCACGTGTAGGGAGGAATTCAAATTCCCTGCCTGGCCTGCGACACAGACGCGTGATACGTGGATCCAGACTGTAGCTGCTGTTGCAATCAAAGCATGCGCCAAAACTCACACAGATTTTTCGCTGGTGACGGCTTGCGTACAGAACCCAACAGAAACTGTCCCAGAATTTCTCCAGCGTTTCATGACAGTGTGGGATAATAATGCGGGCATTAAAAGAGAGGGCAATGATTTGTTCGCCATACAGACTTTGTTACATAATTTAATCCCTGAAACAGCTCAGGCGTATATGTTGGCTACCCCAGATTGGCAAATTAAAACACGGAAATTAACATTAGCAACAATACGCGCGTTACACAGAAATCAGATATTTCTGACACCCAGAATTGCCCAGCTGATGCAAAAGTTGCCTCAAAATACACAGGCTTATCAGAGTGCGGATAACTCCCAGCAGTTTCAGGGACAGAACCGCACACAGCAGTATCAAAATCAGGGAAGATCACAGAGTTATCAAGACAAGGGCAGACAGCAGCAGAATAGAAATTCCAAAAAGTTGATGCCGTGAAGCAGCAGTTTCCTGCTCTTCTATGGTGCTCCAATGCCCCTCAACACAACCCGCAGAACCCATTTCTTTGCCTTCCTTGACATGCAAGCCTGCGCTGATGTTAGGGAGAAAGATTTATGGCTAAGACGAGGTTGTACACTTGACGCTGAGTCCAGCTTGTGGCTCCACCCAGCCGGGAGAGGAGCCCACTCACCCCTTTCAGATTGGTGATAATGTACTAATCAAATCTCTTGAAAAAGATGCTCTGTCTCCCAGGTGGAAAGGTCCTTTCCAGGTGTTAATAGTGACCAGAACAGCCCTGAGAGTACAAGGGAGACCGGAGTGGATTCATGCTACAAGATATCGTCTCTCCCCTCTACCGGATGCTGGCGTGTGAAGGCAGTCATCATCATCGTCATGCTGGGTCTTCTGTACCTGGCCAAGGACGCCCTGCTAGATGGAGCTGTGGAAATCCCAACGACAGGTGGCGAGGGATCTCGCCTGTCTGAGGAAGAAAATAAGGTGCTCTTATGTACGAGCGCAGACGACTTGACCACTCAGGGCCCAGACCCTGAGGGCAAAACGACACCAACGGGCAAATCAGTGTCTAGCGACAAGGACAGGTTGTATCCAATCACCACACAGACATTTAGTATGGTGCAAGAGACACAACGAGAAAGAAAAGGAGGAATAATCAGGAGGATTGTCTCCCTCCCTGATCATAAATCAGAGACTATTTATTTTAACTGTCCAGCTTTAATATGTGATCCATCTAACTGTATTGTTATATTTTATGTGTCCTTAGTTCACTCAACGTGGGAGATATATCCAATGGACCAGTACCGTGCGGACGGGGTGGCGTCGGAGGGGGTGAGAATAGCATTCGACACCATTGAAGACATGCCCCCAGAACTGTGGTGTAGCACTAGAGAACAAGTTAAGACACTGATAAAGGATAAGGTAACATGTAGAGTGAGGAAACCAGATTACCAGGTTCCCAATCCAGGTGCTACTGCATGCAAACTGTCTGGACCAGATAGAAAAACAAATGTTCTATCCACTCCACTTAAACACTCAGGAGGTGATGCAGATTTTTCAAAAAAGGCCTTAATCACTCCTTTTAAATGAACTAAAACTAATTCTGCATTGAGTTTAATGTTACACTACGCACATGAACGTAATATTAGCAACTGTTGGCTGTGCCAAAATATGCCAGAATCCATGCATTCTCCCATGTTTAGCCCAATTCCTTTCACAAAAGTGGATTATAAATTAGTCTATTCCACAAGTCCAACATGCACAAAACAACCACACATGGCATCTTTGCTGGTTGAAGCTTTGGTAACAGTTGTGCCCTGGTTTGGCTCCAGAACAGTGGACTCCGTTGAGGTTAAAATACATGATTGTACGCAACCAATACCCCTAGGCAAGCCCCCTACACGTGACTGTTCAATATATGTTCCCCCAATTGTAGTACATGAATGGAAGAATGTGTCCATCTGTTTCCAGAAGGAGGCAGGATCTCACACCTCTCTGGATGTGGGACACAGCGACTGTAATACCATAGTGAGGGTAACATTTGCCAGAATTCCCCTCCCACATAGAGTTTACTTAGTTTGTGGCGACCGGGCTTATGGCTGCGTACCGTATGACGTTTTTTATGGCACCTGTTATCTAGCCTACCTAATTCCTTTAATCCGTAAAGTAGAGGAAAATGAGATTGCAGCGATACTTCCCTCTCTACACAGGAACAGCGGGTCCATTACAAAAGGACAACAGGTAGCGAGCCTATTTTTGCCTTGGTACGGCATTTATGTTAGTCAGCAGGAGATCATGGCATTATCCAAAGTAGTGGGAAATCATCTAAATGTATCGAACACAGCAATGTTAGCTGAACATAAAGAATTGCAAGAAGTTAGGACAGTAGCACTCCAGAATCGCATGGCGCTGGACCTCCTCTTAGCTGCCCAGGGGGGTGCGTGTAAAGTAATTGGTGCGGAGTGCTGTTCCTTTGTCTCTGACGCCACACCGGAAGTTATGGATATGATTCATGATACGGCTAACGGGATAAAAGAATTGCATGAAACTCGTGGGTTTACATTTGGGGATTTAAGTGGAACCCTTGGATCCTGGGGAGCGGGGTTGGTTACATTTGTTGTTACTGTTGCAGTGTTTATCTTGGTTGTGCTAATCCTAGTGACATGTTTGATCACTGTAGTTAAATTAGCCATACTCAGGGTTGCCAAGACTACCCTTCAGGCCCCACAGAGGCTAGTGGGGTATTCTACTGTAGATGACACAATGTTGATGTACGACGCCAAGCTTCCAGACCCATGGGTCTCCATGGCAGTTCCTGCACCTTGGGTACCCCCATTCAACGATTGATAAATTGATTAAAGTTGACACTCAGAATAAAGAATAGATGTTTTGATTTTCCTTGAATAAAGAACAGATGTTTTTGATTTGTCCTTCCTCAGGTTGTTACAATAAAATGTCTGACTTTTCCTTTTCAGATTTTGAACACATGTATTTGAATAAAATGTATGTAGTAAAGTGCCTTACTCTTGAATAAGTGTATTGAAGTAAACGTAAAGTAATGTTAAAGATTGAGGACACTGTACCTTTACAAATTACAGATTGATCGATTCATCACTGTGAATGTATACCTTAACTGTGAATCTTAACTGGATCTCTCATGATTCTGATTTTATACCTCAATTGGATTTCTTATAATCCTACATTTTAATTGTGTTTTAATAGGTAATTGCCTTGAAGTAAATCTTTAAGATGTAAGCTGATTTTGAATTTGTCTTTGATGAATGAGATTAACTGAGTGATAAATGATAAAATATCTTGTTTTGAAACATATATTTTACTATTATAGTTTTTGTATTGCATGTGTTATTATTGTGCTTTTTTGACAAAAGAAATCAAACACTGAAGATAGATGATTTTTCTATTATGGTTGTCTGTATCAACCGTTGTGATTGACTGTTTCGATCTTATTCTGCTTTTGATGTAATTAATGTAATGAGAATCCACACAACTCTGAGGACGTTTTATTTGATTTAAGTAGTGACTGAAATATTCTTAGACTAATGTTAATTGGTTATCAATAAATTGATAAAAGGGAGGATCTGTGAAGAAATATTTTAATGAGATCTGTGCATGGGAGAATGTTAGTGTTTTCCCTATGTGTCCTGTTTGTAATTTACACAGGGCAAAAGGATCTGCTTCCCTGTGGGGGAAGTGTGACCAATTGCGCAGATGGTGTGAATAGACCATTCCTTTGTCCTTGTCATGTGTGATACCGATTAGGATAGAAAGAGCGCGAATATAGGCCACTCCTATATTCTCTGTGTAGAATTGCGCTGTGTTTCTGTGTAATCCTCAGTGTTGATTTGGGATTCTCATGATGAAAATTGTGTTAATACCTTGTGAACACTCACGGCCGTGACTCTCAAATAAACTCAGGTGTTTGATATAAAGCGGGTTCCAGCTTCCATTTCTTCCATCAACATTGCTGAGCAGAAGTTTCTCTCACACCACCAACGTCAGCAAGGTCTCACCTCTATTCACTCCTGAAGAACCAGTTCAATTAACTGCTGTTTCAGTTCAGACGACACGCTAAATCTGTTTAAGCGATCCCGAAGGATTTGGGTATCAGTAATGAGGTGTGGTCCTGCCTAAGTGTGTAGGGTGCAATCCTACCTTTAAGCAGGAGAGGACAGCGCAGATTTATTTAAAGTTCTCCCAATCCAAAAAGGTGGGATGATTTTATTTGAAGAAAATGGTCCACACTTAAACGGGTTTTTACCTTCTCTCGTTACAATGTGACAATCATACAACACACATCATGCCGTGGTACTTTTCTAATATAAAACCTTCAGTTTCACATTTCTTACACTAAATTCTACCTTCAGCTGCCCTCTTCAGTTGAAACATTAAAAGTCTAATCTGACAGAATCCAGAGGACCTCCTGACCGGTGCTATAAACACATTCAAACTGTCATTCAACAATTCACCAATCAATCTGAGAGATCTTACCAAGTTGAGAGAACCCAAGGAGAAGCCCCGCTCTGGAGCTTTCTCCCTCTCAGCCAGTGCTTTTATGCTGCACATAGGAACACAAAGAAAACCCAAAGACACCTCCTTTATACCCTGTGGGGAAAGGTCATGACCTCTGGTGTGCAGGACTGGACATCCAGACATATTCTCCTATGGTACGGCCTGAACACATGTTGGGGCTCCAGTACTTTTCCATTGAGTCGGGGGTACAGCCTGTGAGTGAAGACCGCTGTCCCCCCTCTTTAATCAGTGACACCCATACAGTATGGTATAGTGTGATTATAGAATAACATGAAATATAATATTTTCATAGTGGGTTATACAAGATTATGTTTGATTATATTCATATTTAATTATTCCACTTAATATGGAGACACCAACACTATGCAATGCTTAAGATGGCTCTAACTAACCTCCTACCCGCTTGGGAAACCGAACTCTACAAGTGCCACATGTTGGACCATCTTAAGGTCCCCTCTGCCGGACACATTGCATTAGCCTATGCACATGACCCACAACCCTTTACTAAGTCTTCAGCTGCTTCACACCTTCAGTTTGGCCAACCACAGCATTGATCCATGAGAGAGATATCCACATACTAAACATGTCCAGAACTCAGGCTGGCAATTAGTAATCACTAAGGAAGCCTTAGATGGAGCCTCAGCGACCTTTGAGAGGTCACCCTCTTTCAATCCCAAGAAACCATTCCTCCTCCTTTCACCTCTGACAGACTTTCACCAGGACCACACTCCGCACCATGGGGGGGCTTTCTGTTCACCTGTGGAGTTCCCTCCCAGACAACCTGAGGACTCCACAGACCACTGACTCCTTTAAGAAGGGCCGAAACACATCTCTTTTTAAAACCCTTTTATTAAACTTGTGTTTCTTTAAAAAATGAAAGTATATCATGCCCCTTGTAGCACTTTGAGATGACTTACAGCAATGAAAGGTGCTTTATGTCTTTATGATCCCCATTAGCACTAGCATGAGCATTGGCTCTTCTTCCTGGGGTCCTCACACACTCAAAACATACAGAAACATACAACAAAATTAAAACAAAACAGCTCATCATTTCATGCTATTTACAGTGAAATGAAGTGAAACTAAAACCGTCATCCAATTATTTACAAATCAAATGCATTATTCTTATTATGATCATTGGGTTGGACACCTCAAGGGCCCCCCCTATGCAGGAGCCATCGGATGCCCCCCAGAGTCTCTTCACCCCAACTGGACCCCCGATGCCGAACTCAGTTGTCAGGCGGACAAACTCCGGCAGATAGGTGTCCCCTTTCAGAAAGAGCAAGGCGTCACCAGATCCAAGCGCCCCTCCAGTCCAGTGGACCCCCTTCCAGCAGCTCACTGGCCGGGTCCTGCGTCCCACTCTCAGTATGCAGATATCCGGATGACCTCATCGTTCAGAGTGAGATGTTGGGGCAGGTAAAGGCGGGGCTCCAAGCTGACCTGAAGGAGAGTGAGTTGGGGTATCTGGGGTCGATGGAGTCTCCTCTTTGGTGCCGGGGTGGGTGGGAGGCGGTGGGAGGTAGCAGCAGGTGTATGAGCAACACATCTTTAAGAAAAGCTTTAAGTACAATGGATTGTTTTTGTTCATTTCATATTGAGGAGAGCCAACAGGAAGTCTCTCATCAGCCGCAGGCTTCTTCTGTATTTTCCAAAATGCCTCCACGCTCCTCTGGACGTCTCGAACTCGCCCCGTGATGAATAAACTGAGAACAAATCAAAGCTGAGCTGCAGATGTGTCTGCAACACCAGAAACACACTGAGCAGTAACTACATCTCATGAAGTGGTGACACCTCAGTGAATAAAGTTCACTTGGTACGACCTCTCACCTTTCTGTGTGTCTTCACCTCCTGTCACCTGAGAGGAGAAGGAGAGAGAGATGATGATGATGATGATGAAACAAAGAGAAACAGCCAGCATGATGAAGAGAGAGGAGAGTGTTGTTTTCCTCTGAGCTCCCGCTCCATGAAAGAGTTCATATCTGGATGAATGGAGGACATGGTTTCAGTACTCACAGCTCTTCTGGATCGTGGCTCTGAGCGTCTCTCCTTCATATCCGATCCTGTAGAGACGAACACAACCCAACAGTTTGAGATCCAGTTTAAATAAGTGTTGGTTCTTTGAGTCAGCTTCAGAGTCCTGGTCTCATGCTCTACATCCCATCATATCTGCTCTGCAAACACTGTGACTGCCTGCCTCCGCTCTCTGCTGACAGGAAGTAACCAGTCATTGGTCTAGAGACTAAACACATCCCATAAGAACAGACCCCTTTCCCACTCGTCTCTAAACCCCATCTGTCTGTCAGACAGCTCCAAGCTCCAGCTCCGAACCGGCCCTGAAACAGCGTTGGTGTGAATGAGGTGTCAGAGAGCTGATCACTGAAGTGTGGCGTTGCAGGTTCAGCTGTTCTTCTGTAGCTGATGGAAGAATGGAAGAGCCTGCAGTCAGTGGGAAACATCACTGACTGTTTCCCAGAGAGAGAAACTCCTCCCTGAGTTTCATACCATACTGCTGACCCAGCAGAGACCCTCACTGACCTGAGGGTCTGCAGTCTGCAGGCTGGACTCTGCAGGAGATCTCTCAGCAGCTTCTCATCTGAATCCTGCAGAGCGTTCCAACTCAGGTCCAGATCTCTCAGGTGGAGGTTGGACTGCAGAGCTGAGGCCAGAGCAGAACAGCTGATCTCTGACAAGCTGCAGCTCCACAGACTGAATAAAGAAACATGATGTCAGTTTAGAAAACAAAGCTCCTGTTAGAAATAGCTCCAGGTTTAATAATGTGATCAGAGTCAACCAGGGTTCAAAGGTCTCCTATCAGGCTATCTTTAGCAGATATTCTGGCTCTGGATTTATAACAACATATAAAACATGTCTATGAAGTGTTTTGCTCCAAATACCAAACAGATCATGCATTTCAGAAATCCCTCACACCCCTCTGTTCCAGCTGTTCGAGGAGAGCAGGTTCGGGTCCTTAGCTTAAAGAGAGGAGGCGGAGCTAATGACTGATCAGAATTACCCGGCAGACTCAGCTAAACGCCGCCGTGATTAAACGCCATCATGTTCCAAACCACATCAAGGATCCTCTCTGAAACAGGATGGAGCTCAAACTCTCTCTCTCTCTCAGGTTTACCACCAGGTGACTTCCTTTTGACTTCCTGCTTCTTCACACACTCTCTCCAGCACAGGTTAGCTCTGAGTGCTAGCATGCTAATGTAAACACAGACCAGATTACTTCCAGAACACGTCTCAATGTTTCTGACAGCATCGTTTCTGATTGGCCCGTGGGGCTAAAGCCCGCCCACATTTTAGTAATGTGGTCATGACGCAGCAAATCTGGATCAGCTCCGTTGTTCCCCGTTTTCAGAGATGTGGGTACGGAGGAGAAGAGAGAGGGGTTTGTTTCTGACACTTTGAGAGTCTCCTGACACACCGGGGACACACGGGACACACACCGGGGACACACCGGGACACAGCGGGACACAGCGGGACACACGGGGACACGTGGTGACCCACGGGGACACACCGGGGACACGTGGTGACACATCGGGGACACACCGGGGACACACAGGGACACGTGGTGACACACCGGGGACACACCGGGGGACACATCGGGGACACACCTGGGACACGTGGGGACACACGGGGACACGTGGGGACACACAGGGACACGTGGGGACACACGGGGACACGTGGTGATGTAGAGAGGGCATCAGGAAGGGCATTCTGCGTGATAGGTCCTCTTTAAAGTCAGAGATGAAGCAGAAACAATCCACTGAGGATCTGGAACTCTAACTTTGATCAGATGTTCATCAAGTCCTTCCTCTCCCTCACAGCTGCTCAGTCCTGACAGCATCTCCACTGACTCCTGGAGCACAGGGAGAGTCTGTGGAAGCTCAGCCTCTCCCCCTCTCACATTCCCCTTCTCTCTGTTACTCTGATCAATATGCAGTCGTTAGCAAAGAGGAACAAATAGTTTAATGGATTTGTTCAAATTCAGAAAGTCATAAACACAAGCAGATGAAGTTCAGTGAGTGAACTGACCTGAGAGCCTCCAGTCTGCAGGCTGGACTCTTCAGTGCAGAACTCAGACGCTCCACTCCTGAGTCCTTCAGAGCGTTGAGACTCAGGTCCAGATCTCTCAGGTGGGAGGGTCAGACTTCAGAGCTGAGGCCAGAGCAGAACAGCTGATCTCTGACAAGCTGCAGTTCCTCAGACTGAATACAGAAAACATGATGAGGAACAAATCAGTTTATAATCAGATGTTTCTCAACATTTAAATGAATGGGAACAACAACAACAACAACAACAACAACAACAACAACAACAACAACACGTCTTCTTCAGAAAGTAAACTTTATTAAAGTCAAACTAATATCACTTCAGATGAACTTTATTCAGACGCTATCGTTTACTAAATATTGAAAACATAGATTTACTTTTCCCAACTAACATCTATTGCAGTTCCCTCAGGAGTCCGACAGCATTTCAGTCTGCAGTTCTTACTTTAGTAGCTACAAAGGAACATATGAACAAAACAGCATTTCCAACTGAATGGATGTTAGTTCATGACGTAGAAGAATCCGGATGAATATCTAATGAAACATGAGATCTCCAGCAGGAGCAGAGAGTCAGTGACTGACCTGAGGGTCTGCAGTCTGCAGGCTGGACCCTGCAGGAGATCTCTCAGACGCTCCACTCCTGAGTCCTTCAGAGCGTTGTCACTCAGGTCCAGAACTCTCAGGTGGAGGTTGGACTTCAGAGCTGAGGCCAGAGCAGAACAGCTGATCTCTGACAAGCTGCAGTTCCTCAGTCTGAATACAGAAACATGATGTCAGTTTAGAAAACAAAGCTCCTGTTAGAAATAGCTCCAGGTTTAATAATGTGATCAGAGTCAACCAGGGTTCAAAGGTCTCCTATCAGGCTATCTTTAGCAGATATTCTGGCTCTGGATTTATAACAACATATAAAACATGTCTATGAAGTGTTTTGCTCCAAATACCAAACAGATCATGCATTTCAGAAATCCCTCACACCCCTCTGTTCCAGCTGTTAGAGGAGAGCAGGTTCGGGTCCTTCGCTTAAAGAGAGGAGGCGGAGCTAATGCCTGATCAGAATTACCTGGCAGACTCAGCTAAACGCTGCCGTGATTAAACACCATCATGTTCCAAACCACATCAAGGATCCTCTCTGAAACAGGATGGAGCTCAAACTCTCTCTCTCTCTCAGGTTTACCACCAGGTGACTTCCTTTTGACTTCCTGCTTCCTCACACACTCTCTCTCCAGCACAGGTTAGCTCTGAGTGCTAGCATGCTAATGTAAACACAGACCAGATTACTTCCAGAACACGTCTCAATGTTTCTGACAGCATCGTTTCTGATTGGCCCGTGGGGCTAAAGCCCGCCCACATTTTAGTAATGTGGTCATGACGCAGCAAATCTGGATCACTCCGTTGTTCCCCGTTTTCAGAGATGTGGGTACGGAGGAGAAGAGAGAGGGGTTTGTCTCTGACACTATGAGAGTCTCCTGACACACCGGGGACACACAGGACACACACCGGGGATACACTGGGGACACACAGAGGACACACGGGGGACACACCAGGGGACACACGGGGGACACACCGGGGGGGACACGGGGGACACACGGGGGGACACCGGACACACACGGGGGACACACGGGATACACGGGGGACACACCGGGGACACACTGGGACATACCGGGGGGACACCGGGGATACACAGGGGACACACCGGGACACACAGAGGACACACCGGGGGACACACGGAGGACACACAGGGGGACACATGGGGGACACACAGGGGACACACACCGAGGACACACCGGGGACACACAGGGACACGTGGGGACACGCCAGTGACACACGGGAACACACGTGGGGACACACGTGGGGACACACCGGGGACACATGGACACACGTGGTGATGTAGAGAGGGACATAAGGAAGAGCATTCTGCGTGATAGGTCCTCTTTAAAGTCAGAGATGAAGCAGAAACAATCCACTGAGGATCTGGAACTCTAACTTTGATCAGATGTTCATCAAGTCCTTCCTCTCCCTCACAGCTGCTCAGTCCTGACAGCATCTCCACTGACTCCTGGAGCACAGGGAGAGTCTGTGGAAGCTCAGCCTCTCCCCCTCTCACATTCCCCTTCTCTCTGTTACTCTGATCAATATGCAGTCGTTAGCAAAGAGGAACAAATAGTTTAATGGATTTGTTCAAATTCAGAAAGTCATAAACACAAGCAGATGAAGTTCAGTGAGTGAACTGACCTGAGAGCCTCCAGTCTGCAGGCTGGACTCTTCAGTGCAGGACTCAGACGCTCCACTCCTGAGTCCTTCAGAGGGTTGTGACTCAGGTCCAGATCTTTCAGGTGGGAGGGGTCAGACTTCAGAGCTGAGGCCACGACTTCCCATTCAGTCTCTGAGAGTCCACAGCCAGCAAGTCTATAATAACACATAAATCACAACATGTGTTAAAAAGAGGAAACATAATGACCTCAAGCATTTGATGAATAAATATTTGACACGTTCTGATTGAGATTTGCTGTTAGTCCGTTTTATATAATATATAATAACAGAGTAATGCGTTGTCAGTGTGGTCTGATCACTGAGTGTTACCTAAGAAACAGAAATTAAATAAATCACTCGATGATATTAGAGAAGTACATATTTAGATGTTAATTAATATTTGGACGTGAATGATGGATGTGTTGGCTTCTCTGAGCATCTGGAAATGTACTGCGCACACAAACACAATTAACACACCAATAAAGTTTCAATATTTCAAACTGAATACCATCAGATGTTCCCAGTACATCAGCATTAAGACATACCTCTGATGTTGGTGGGAGATTATATAGATCTGATTTTAAACTCTAACACATTGGGATAAATCGTGTGTGTTTAAAGGTGGCGTGAGTTTGAGAAACCGGCTCGAGATAGCAATGAATATCTGAAGTGCTTTGAAGCCGTGGCGCTGTAAAAAGCTCGACCAATCATCTGAGCCGGCTCAAGTAACTGATGGCCTCCCATCGGGGCACACACTGATCTCTGCCCTCATTGGTCATCTGCGCGATCGTGTGTGTTGGGGGAGGGGCTATGTGAGGTGTTGGAGGAGGGGCTCTGTGAGGTGTTGGGGAGGGGCTCTGAGAGGTGTTGGAGGAGGGGCTCTGTGAGGTGTTGGGGGAGGGGCTCTGAGAGGTGTTGGAGGAGGGGCTCTGAGAGGTGTTGGAGGAGGGGCTCTGTGAGGTGTTGGAGGAGGGGCTCTGAGAGGTGTTGGAGGAGGGGGGCTCTGTGAGGTGTTGGAGGAGGGGCTCTGAGAGGTGTTGGAGGAGGGGCTCTGTGAGGTGTTGGAGGAGGGGCTCTGTGAGGTGTTGGAGGAGGGGCTCTGAGAGGTGTTGGAGGAGGGGCTCTGTGAGGTGTTGGGGGAGGAGCTCTGAGAGGTGTTGGAGGAGGGGCTCTGTGAGGTGTTGGAGGAGGGGCTCTGAGAGGTGTTGGAGGAGGGGCTCTGTGAGGTGTTGGAGGAGGGGCTCTGTGAGGTGTTGGAGGAGGGGCTCTGTGAGGTGTTGGGGGAGGGGCTCTGTGAGGAAGGGGCAGATTTTCTCCGGTCGTGTATTTTCAAATTCTAGCCACTCGAGCTGCTTTCTCAAACTTACCTACCCCATCTTTAATGATAAAGAAACTACTAGAAAGTGATAATAACTGATAACTGTAGGTCCTGCTGTGAGGGGTGATCACATGCTGAGGAGCCTCTAAAGTCCTTCATGTGTTTGACATGTCGCCTCTCAGTATTTAAACTGCAGAAAAGTTATCGTGTTTATTTGAATAATGAAACTCCTGATCCACTTTAGTTTATAAAGTGAACCACATCTGGACTCACGTGGCCTTCCTGCAGTTCCTCACAGCTGGAATCAGTCTCCGTTTCCCCTCCTCTGATGTGTTGTACTGACTCAGGTCCAACTCATCCAGAACCTCCTCTGACATCTGCAGCATGTAGGCCAGAGCAGAGCAGTGGATCACAGAGAGTCTCTCCTCTGATCTGTTCCCTGACTTCAGGAACTCTGTGATCTCCTGATGCACTGAGAGGTCCCTCATCTCTGTCAGGCAGTGGAAGATGTTGATGCTCTTGTCCGGATCACCACTGTTAATCTCCTTCAGGTTGCTGATGGCTCTCTGGATGGTTTCTGGACGGTTGTCTGTGCGACCCAGCAGGCCTCCTAACAGACTCTGGTTGGACTCCAGAGAGAGGCCGTGGAGGAAGCGGACAAACAGGTCCAGGTGGCCATTTCTACTTCTGAGGGATTTCTCCATGGCTCCTTTGAGAAAGACATCCAGGGATGGGTACTCCTGATCTCTGATTTTACTGTTCTTATAGGGCCAGTCTTTCTTAAGGAAGTCCTTCAGTACCTTTTTGTTCCTGTTGGTGTAACAGTGGAACATGTAGACTGCAGCCAGGAACTCCTGAACGCTCAGGTGAACAAAGCAGTAGACTGTTTTCTGGAAGATCACACTCTCTCTTTTGAAGATCTCTGTACAAACTCCTGAGTGCACCAAGGCCTCGGTGACACCAAGGCCACAGCGCTGCAGGTCTTTTTGGTAGAACATGATGTGTCCTTTCTCCAGATGTTCAAAGGCCAGCCTCCCCAGCTTCAGGAGAAGCTCCCTGTCAGCCTCCGTCAGCTGCTGTGGACTCGTCTCATGTCCCTCTTCATACTTCTGCTTCTTCCTCCTGGTCTGGACCAGCAGGAAGTGTGAGTACATGTCAGTGAGGGTCTGGGGCAGCTCTCCTCTCTGGTCTGTAGTCAACATGTGGTCCAGAACTGCAGCAGTGATCCAGCAGAAGACTGGGATCAGACACATGATGTGGAGGCTCCTGGAGCTCTTGATGTGAGAGATGATTCTGCTGGACAGGCCTTCATCACTCGCTTTCCTCCTGAAGTACTCCTCCTTCTGGGCGTCAGTGAAGCCTCGTACTTCTGTCACCCTGTCCACACACTCAGGAGGGATCTGATTGGCCGCTGCAGGTCTGGAAGTTATCCAGAGGAGAGCCGAGGGAAGCAGCTTCCCCCTGATGAGGTTAGTCAGCAGCACGTCGACTGAGGACTGCTGAGAGACATCAGACACAACCTTCTTCTTTCTGAAGTCCAGAGAAAGTCTGCTTTCATCCAGGCCGTCAAAGATGAGCAGCACTTTGCAGCCAGCCAGCTGCTCTGCTGTGACCTTCTGTAAGGTCGGATGGAAGACATGGAGCAGCCGGAGAAGACTGTACTGCTCTCCTTTGATCAGGTTCAGCTCCCTGAAGGAGAGCGGGATCACCAGACTCACATCCTGGTTTCCCAAACCCTCGGCCCAGTCCAGAGTGAACTTCTGCACCGAGAAGCTTTTTCCAACTCCAGCGACTCCGTTGGTCAGGACCGCTCTGATGGGAGTCTG
This sequence comes from Champsocephalus esox, assembly GCA_036324585.1. Taxonomy (NCBI): domain Eukaryota; kingdom Metazoa; phylum Chordata; class Actinopteri; order Perciformes; family Channichthyidae; genus Champsocephalus; species Champsocephalus esox. Next base: position 16,839,191 of record CM070496.1, on the reverse strand, counting down.
CTGGTCCGGTGAGGCTTTAAAGATGTCCTGGCACTTGATTGGAGTGTCATGGAGGGGCTCCTTCTTGGAAGCCGTCTCCAGCTGCCTCACCTCGTGTTGGGTATTCACCTCTTCACTCTGGCCTCGTGTGATGTAGAGCTCAGTGAAGATGCTGTTGAGGAGGGTTTCACTTTGATCAGTTCCTTCAGTCACACGTTCACATCTCCTCCTCAGACTGAGCCGATGTTCATCTAGAACCTCCTGCAGACCACGTTCTGCTGGAAGAGAAGAAACAGGAGAGAATCAGGAACATGCTTTAGAGAATCTAACAATAAAACTAATTTAATAAAAAGTTTCAATGTTTTATAAACATGTTAATGTCTTTGCTCTTCAACAGAATAGCTAATAATAAAAAAAAATGAACCAGGAAGAGGAATAAGACGCTGCATGAGTTCGGCCTCTTACCTCGTACAGAGCTGGTCTGACTGGCTGTCTGCAGGCCAGCTCTGGGTCTGGATCTTCCTCCACACTGGGGACAGGAGGGGTCTCCTGATGGAGGTCTCTGCTCCCAGTATGAGGTGATGCACTGTCTGCAGAACCAGTGTCCACAGCTAGTAGAGACTGGATCCTTCAGGACGTCCTGACACAGAGCACAGCTGGTAGAGACTGGATCCTTCAGGACGTCCTGACACAGAGCACAGCTGGTAGAGACTGGATCCTTCAGGACGTCCTGACGCAGAGCACAGCTGGTAGAGACTGGATCCTTCAGGACGTCCTGACGCAGAGCACAGCTGGACAGCGTCTCCTCCACAGGAACACCACTCTCCCTCTTCCCTCTGTGGAGAGGAACACATCCTTTACAGCACTTTACTTTAGGGGAGCTGATTCTCACCAAAGGTACAACAAGGGGGAAAGTTCTACTTTGATATTTAATAATATACCCTTGTGATCAGATAGCTTACAATTCACATGATCATAACACCAGAGAGCCTCCGGTCTGGATTCATGAGCCAGAGGAGCACATGTCCCCTGCATCTACACTCAGCTGTATGAACCTGGTGCTTTATAAACCCAGCATAGAATCTGCTGTGAATTCATATCAGTAAACATCTGGAAAGGATGCCTAAATAACAACAGAGTGAAACTGATGTGTAAACAGCCTGAGATAAAGCTTTGTCGGGTCTGTCTCCAACACAACGAGACCGGTTTGATTAAAGCTAGGCTAACGTTAGCTGCTCCTCACTCAGAGTGACTTCATGAAGTCATAAGTACAGCAGTGTCTTATTGTTAGCGCCACAGACAGTCTCTGGTTCAAACAGGAACCTGAATAACCCTGATTGAATATGAGCTGCTGTGGAGCTCTGCTCTCCTCTCTGGTCCCCTCAGACCGTCAGAGACCACAGGAGCTCAATCTCAACACTGACAGGTTTCTGAAACAGAGCGTCACAAACTTTAAGCTCAAGTTGAAATGTTTCACGCTGCACGAATACGCAGGTGATATGAATTTAACATCTGCACTTCCTTCCTGTTGCCAGGCACGGATCTGGGTCTTTGCATTGACTCTACATGTGATATCACAAAACTCTGTTGTATCTGCTAATGCTAAACACAACCAGCTCTCCAGGTTCTCACTATTATTAACAACATCTTAAAGAGACACATCATAGACATGCCCGACTAGTTAAATAATGTTTTGGACATGTATCAACATGTTTGCTCTTTAAAACCATTGTATACACAGATACAATGATAATATAATTGCATATTGAAATATCCTCAGATAATGTTGCTCTGCTGCGTTTTCCCTTTACAAACTGCTCACATGATTTCATTAAAGAACAGTTTCATATATTAGATTACATCAAAACAGAATCCTCTTCAGGTCAGGTCACAGGAGAAACTCTTACCTTGTGTCTGAGGGTCCAGGTTCATCACTGAAGTTTATAGGGTCCCACATAGACCAGTCACTCTTCAGAGACTGACAGCTGGGGACTGGAGACCCTGCTCTCTGTCTGTGGAAACAACATGTTTTAAACATCATCGGTTCATCTAAAGAGCAGCTTTTGATCTATGACTGTTCACCTGATTAAAGATGTTTGAGTTCTTGAGTCCTGGTTGTGGGTTTCTGTTGTTAAAATTCATTCAAGTCCAACATGTAGAGTGAGGATGATTTCACTAGTAGATTATTTACTATTACTGATGATGACAAGAAGCAAGAGTTCAATTACTCTTTGTTAATGTACTCTACAGAACATGCATTAAAGGTGGGGTAGGTACGTTTCAGAAACCGGCTCGAGATACACTTTTTGTTATATTCCATGGAATGCTCTTAACATCCCGATAGCAATGAATATCTGAAGTGCTTTGACAACAAATCCATAAAAAAATGTCATCTGTAGAAGCCGTAATACTGTAAAAAGTGGCTAAACGGATTGGATGGCCTACCTGCCTGTCAGCCTTCCATCGGGGCACAAACTTATCTCGTGTTAGATAGTTCACTTTAGTATAAGTTATCTCAGTGGCCAGGGCCACCCCTGGACAACTTGGGGCCCCATTGTGAGATGAGGCAACCGACAGGAGTGAACACATTTTTTTGGAAACAAAGTAGGCTACTTTGCAAATATCATTCCTGTTTATTATTATTATCAACACAGTTACTTTTTCATACAGTGAGGTAAATGGTAAATGTGCATGTATGTCGTTCAGTATGCGTTTACAGGTGATACGTCTGCATTTCCTGCCAAATACTAGCCTCAAAAAGATTACAATATAATTAATGCAAATAAACTACTTCTACTAATAGTAATAATCATAATCAATTCAATAATATAAATACTCTATTATTTTATTATAATATAGTTTTAATATAGTCAAGACAAAACATGCTTATGACATGCTCAAAAACTGATATTTCTTAAATCTGTATTCTAGTTCCCTCTGTCAGCAATGTATCAACAACTACACACATTTCTATCAGTATTTCTCTGTGTTGTGGTTGACATGATGATGACTGTTAGGAGTTAAGGGGGGAGGCTGAGCGTCACCATGAAATGTGCAAATTGACATACAAATGAATAAAAGGGGGGGAAATGCTCCATGTGTTTTAGGCTGTAAACTGTAACTGTTACGAAAGCCAACTAGACAGACAGTGCATCTCTCTTCCTCCTGTACATTAGCAGATAAAAGGCATCACATACTTGAATGAATGGTAAATAAAGAATGCTGGAAATAACATGCATCTCCATTAGCCTGTATGCTCTGCAGAGACTGCCTTCTTCATGTCGTGAATTGCAGCTGATGTTTTAATCTGACAATTGGCAATTTGACTTATACAACATTCGCAAGTTGTACATTTGACTCATACAATAACCCTCCATCGGGTGATGCTCTAGTTTCTTCAGGTTTTGTTTTTTTCCCTCTTGCTCCCCGGACTGAAACTAGGCTTGTTAGAGACGCGTTGCGGCTCGCCTCGAAAGTAGACGAGAATAGCCGATCGCAGCCGGGGGAGGTTTCAAAAAGCTCGCCTGAAGTCGGACAGCTCGGAGTCGGCTTCGTCTTCTTCTTCTCTCGGTTTGTTGGCGGATTGCAAACAGCTTGAAGGTGCATACCGCCACCTCCGGAGTCGGCTTGACTCGGTTTGCATTTATAAAGAATGCACAAATGTGTTTAATTGTTAATGTCAGATATGTACTCAGTAAATACATTTGTTCCTGCTCAAGATTAGATTAAACTTTATTGTTATTGCACAGATTACAGGTACTGAGACAACGAAATGCAGTTTAGCTTCTAACCAGGTGCAACAAGCAGTGAAGTGAAAAGTAATGTACACAATCTACAGAATAACATATATAATGAATTGAATGATGAATAAACAGTGGGGTCTGAATACACTAGATATCAGCCTGTGAGCAGTATGAACAGTGTGTATGAATATGCTAAGATATATAAAGTATGAAAACGGTAAGCAGTATAGTATAAAATATATAGATATTAATTTCATGATGATAAACATTGTGGAACAATGATGAAAAATGGGAATGGAAGTGGCGACGTAAAACTGACACAAAACAACAACAAACATTTGCCAGCCAATGGGAGAGCTTCATCAGCAGCACGGGGTAAAACCCACCAATGAGCGCTCAGCTCGAGATACCAGCGAGCCGTTTCCCATCAAGCATTTCGCTTCCGCAGCTCGTGGAGAGCAACTGCGCCAACTCTCCTCGCTCTCCAGGCTGCGGGCGTCTTTGTCCCGCGAGAATTCAACGTCTCATGTGGGCGAGCCTCCAGAGCAAGTCGGACAACATGACTAACCATCACACAACAACATCAACAGACGTTGATCGCAACTGCGCAGGTCTCGCTTGTCTCAAACAAGCCTATACTGTCTTTTCACCGACATCTCTTCACCTGCACTAGTGGCCGTATCAAAGCCGTGATTGGTCAGATGTCGATTCATTGCAAAGGTGTCGGGTTACAAATGTGCTCCCCTTGTCACCTCTCACTCTCGCGTGTCAGCAGGGGGTGCACGGAGAACTGCGTGGAGAACTGTGCACAGCAGCTGAGGCCCTCTGGGCGGGGCCCCCTGCGCAAGGCGGGGCCCCATGCAGCTTGCCTGTCAGTTGCTCTCAAACGGTTTGATCACAATTTATGTAAACAAATATTTCCAAGGCACTCCTTTACAATTATTGGGATAAATAAAAACAGGTTTGAAATAATTCCAGTGTATACTATAGGACAGACATATCGTTTTAAAACTGGAGAGATTAAAAAATATGCATAAATAAATGTTAACTGGTAAAATAAGATATGAATGAACAACACAAATAAAATACGTCACATGTATTTGTTATTGGCGATGGTAGGTTATTGGTTATGTTCACATACTTATTTGATTATTAAAATGTAAACCGATCTTTTTCATATGGGTGTTTTAAAGTTGTACCCCCTAGATCAGGTCTCTAGTAATTGGGCGCTCAAAGTGCACCAGATTGAAGCATTTTACTTTCAAATGTTCAAAAAAATACTCCCGGGGGGGGGGCATACCCCCGGACCCCCCAAGAGGATGTGACGTCCACCCCCACAATCAAAACATGTTCATACAATACTGAATACATTTGAAGCCTTTTTATATCAGCTGTCCATCGTGTCAATAGGTTTCTCTGTTTGTAGTGTGTTGGTAGAGGTTTTTCATTGCCAGCTCAAATCGTGCCTAGGGCAGCAAACTGGTCAGAACCGGCCCTGGTGTCATCCCCACAGCACCCCCCTTTGAAACATGTTCCCACGGCTAAGGTAGAGACACTACATACAGAATCCTCTTCAGGTCAGTTTACAGCAGAAACTCTTACCTTGTGCCTGAGGGTCCAGGTTCATCACTGAAGTTTATTGGGTCCCACATAGACCAGTCACTCTTCAGAGACAGACAGCTGGGGACTGGAGACCCTGCTCTCTGTCTGTGGAAACAACATGTTTTAAACATCATCAGTTCATCTAAAGAGCAGCTTTTGATCTATGACTGTTCACCTGATTAAAGATTTTAGAGTTCTTGAGTCCTGGTTGTGGGTTTCTGTTGTTAAAATTCATTCAAGTCCAACATGTAGAGTGAGGATGATTTCACTAGTAGATTATTTACTATTACTGATGATGACAAGAAGCAAGAGTTCAATTGCTCTTTGTTAATGTACTCTACAGAACATGCATTAAAGGTGGGGTAGGTACGTTTCAGAAACCGGCTCGAGATACACTTGTTGTTATATTCCATGGAATGCTCTTAACATCCCGATAGCAATGAATATCTGAAGTGCTTTGACAACAAATCCATAAAAAAAAGTCATCTGTAGAAGCTGTGATACTGTAAAAAGTACAACCTGCCTGTCAGCCTTCCATCGGGGCACAAACTTATCTCGTGCCCTCATTGGTCATGTGCGCGTTCGTGTGTGTTGGGGGAGGGGCTCTGTGAGGAAGTGGCAGATTTTCTCCGGTTGTGTATTTTCAAATTCTAGTGATCTCGAGCCGGTTTCTCAAACTTACCTACCCCACCTTTAAACAGGTTAGATGATCAGATACTGTGGCCGTGGGAAGTAGGGGTGCTGAGGGTGCTGCAGCACCCCCTGGTGGAGGACAGGGAATCTGCACGTCCACAAGATTAAATGGAAATATAATACAAAAAAATGAATTTTCCGCGTTGATGTAACAACATTCATAATTAGTTAAAGATAACACCCTTTCCCCCCGGTTACATTTATCCATTTGCCCTGTACGATGGGCGCTGTAAGTGATGAAAGTGGGGGATGTTGGCTTATCTGGCGCCCGCAGCTCACAGCCAAAGTATGAGAGAGAGAGAGGGCGCACCGGTACCGGTGGGGATTGCTGTTAGCTTCTGCTGCGCTAACGGATAAGAAGCTGTTTCTACAACAAGCTGGAGGGAGAGCTCTCCTGTCAGACTGAGGCTCAGTGAGGTAAAGGACTCTGAGTGTTAGATAGTTCACTTTAGTATAAGTTATCTCAGTGGCCAGGGCCACCCCTGGACAACTTGGGGCCCCAAGCGACATTGTGAGATGAGGCACCCCCCCCCCAACCGACAGGAGTGAACACATTTTTTTTGAAAACAAAGTAGGCTACTTTGCAAATATCATTCCTGTTTATTATTATTATCAACACAGTTACTTTTTCATACAGTGAGGTAAATGGTAAATGTGCATGTATGTCGTTCAGTATACGTTTACAGGTGATACGTCTGCATTTCCTGCCAAATACTAGCCTCAAAAAGATTACAATATAATTAATGCAAATAAACTACTTCTACTAATAGTAATAATCATAATCAATTCAATAATATAAATACTATATTATTTTATTATAATATAGTTTTAATATAGTCAAGACAAAACATGCTTATGACATGCTCAAAAACTGATATTTCTTAAATCTGTATTCTAGTTCCCTCTGTCAGCAATGTATCAACAACTACACACATTTCTATCAGTATTTCTCTGTGTTGTGGTTGACATGATGATGACTGTTAGGAGTTAAGGGGGGAGGCTGAGCGTCACCATGAAATGTGCAAATTGACATACAAATGAATAAAAGGGGGGGAAATGCTCCATGTGTTTTAGGCTGTAAACTGTAACTGTTACGTAAGCCAACTAGACAGACAGTGCATCTCTCTTCCTCCTGTACATCAGCAGATAAAAGGCATCACATACTTGAATGAATGGTAAATAAAGAATGCTGGAAATAACATGCATCTCCATTAGCCTGTATGCTCTGCAGAGACTGCCTTCTTCATGTCGTGAATTGCAGCTGATGTTTTAATCTGACAATTGGCAATTTGACTTATACAACATTCGCAAGTTGTACATTTGACTCATACAATAACCCTCCATCGGGTGATGCTCTAGTTTCTTCAGGTTTTGTTTTTTTCCCTCTTGCTCCCCGGACTGAAACTAGGCTTGTTAGAGACGCGTCGCGGCTCGCCTCGAAAGTAGACGAGAATAGCCGATCGCAGCCGGGGGAGGTTTCAAAAAGCTCGCCTGAAGTCGGACAGCTCGGAGTCGGCTTCGTCTTCTTCTTCTCTCGGTTTGTTGGCGGATTGCAAACAGCTTGAAGGTGCATACCGCCACCTCCGGAGTCGGCTTGACTCGGTTTGCATTTATAAAGAATGCACAAATGTGTTTAATTGTTAATGTCAGATATGTACTCAGTAAATACATTTGTTCCTGCTCAAGATTAGATTAAACTTTATTGTTATTGCACAGATTACAGGTACTGAGACAACGAAATGCAGTTTAGCTTCTAACCAGGTGCAACAAGCAGTGAAGTGAAAAGTAATGTACACAATCTACAGAATAACATATATAATGAATTGAATGATGAATAAACAGTGGGGTCTGAATACACTAGATATCAGCCTGTGAGCAGTATGAACAGTGTGTATGAATATGCTAGATATCAGTCTGAGAGCAGTATGAACAGTGTGTGTGAATATGCTAAGATATATAAAGTATGAAAACGGTAAGCAGTATAGTATAAAATATATAGATATTAATTTCATGATGATAAACATTGTGGAACAATGATGAAAAATGGGAATGGAAGTGGCGACGTAAAACTGACACAAAACAACAACAAACATTTGCCAGCCAATGGGAGAGCTTCATCAGCAGCACGGGGTAAAACCCACCAATGAGCGCTCAGCTCGAGATACCAGCGAGCCGTTTCCCATCAAGCATTTCGCTTCCGCAGCTCGTGGAGAGCAACTGCGCCAACTCTCCTCGCTCTCCAGGCTGCGGGCGTCTTTGTCCCGCGAGAATTCAACGTCTCATGTGGGCGAGCCTCCAGAGCAAGTCGGACAACATGACTAACCATCACACAACAACATCAACAGACGTTGATCGCAACTGCGCAGGTCTCGCTTGTCTCAAACAAGCCTATACTGTCTTTTCACCGACATCTCTTCACCTGCACTAGTGGCCGTATCAAAGCCGTGATTGGTCGGATGTCGATTCATTGCAAAGGTGTCGGGTTACAAACGTGCTCCCCTTGTCACTTCTCACTCTTGCGTGTCAGCAGGGGGTGCACGGAGAACTGCGTGGAGAACTGTGCACAGCAGCTGAGGCCCTCTGGGCGGGGCCCCCTGCGCAAGGCGGGGCCCCATGTAGCTTGCCTGTCAGTGGCTCTCAAACGGTTTGATCACAATTTATGTAAACAAATATTTCCAAGGCACTCCTTTACAATTATTGGGATAAATAAAAACAGGTTTGAAATAATTCCAGTGTATACTATAGGACAGACATATCGTTTAAAACTGGAGAGATTAAAAAATATGCATAAATAAATGTTAACTGGTAAAATAAGATATGAATGAACAACACAAATAAAATACGTCACATGTATTTGTTATTGGCGATGGTAGGTTATTGGTTATGTTCAGATACTTATTTGATTATTAAAATGTAAACCGATCTTTTTCATATGGGTGTTTTAAAGTTGTACCCCCTAGATCAGGTCTCTAGTAATTGGGCGCTCAAAGTGCACCAGATTGAAGCATTTTACTTTCAAATGTTCAAAAAAATACTCCCGGGGGGGGGGCATACCCCCGGACCCCCCAAGAGGATGTGAGGTCCACCCCCCAATCAAAACATGTTCATACAATACTGAATACATTTGAAGCCTTTTTATATCAGCTGTCCACCGTGTCAATAGGTTTCTCTGTTTGTAGTGTGTTGGTAGAGGTTTTTCATTGCCAGCTCAAATCTTGCCTAGGGCAGCAAACTGGTCAGAACCGGCCCTGGTGTCATCCCCACAGCACCCCCCTTTGAAACATGTTCCCACGGCTAAGTCAGATACCAAAATACAGAATCCTCTTCAGGTCAGGTCACAGGAGAAACTCTTACCTTGTGTCTGAGGGTCCAGGTTCATCACTGAAGTTTATAGGGTTCCCAATAGACCGGTCACTCTTCAGAGACTGACAGCTGGGGACTGGAGACCCTGCTCTCTGTCTGTGGAAACAACATAATCAGTTCATCTAAAGAGCAGCTTTTGATCTATGACTGTTCACCTGATTAAAGATTTTAGAGTTCTTGAGTCGTGGTTGTGGGTTTCTGTTGTTGAAATTCATTCAAGTCCAACATGTAGAGTGAGGATGATTTCACTAGTAGATTATTTACTATTACTGATGATGACAAGAAGCAAGAGTTCAATTACTCTTTGTTAATGTACTCTACAGAACATGCATTAAAGGTGGGGTAGGTAAGTTTCAGAAACCGGCTCGAGATACACTTGTTGTTATATTCCATGGAATGCTCTTAACATCCCGATAGCAATGAATATCTGAAGTGCTTTGACAACAAATCCATAAAAAAAAGTCATCTGTAGAAGCCGTAATACTGTAAAAAGTACAACCTGCCTGTCCTTCTTGTCGAGCCGGTTTCTCAAACTTACCTACCCCACCTTTAAACAGGTTAGATGATCAGATACTGTGGCCGTGGGAAGTAGGGGTGCTGAGGGTGCTGCAGCACCCCCTGGTGGAGGACAGGGAATCTGCACGTCCACAAGATTAAATGGAAATATAATACAAAAAAATGAATTTTCCGCGTTGATGTAACAACATTCATAATTAGTTAAAGATAACACCCTTTCCCCCCGGGTTACATTTATCCATTTGGCCTGTACGATGGGCGCTGTAAGTGATGAAAGTGGGGGATGTTGGCTTATCTGGCGCCCGCAGCTCACAGCCAAAGTATGAGAGAGAGAGAGGGCGCACCGGTACCGGTGGGGATTGCTGTTAGCTTCTGCTGCGCTAACGGATAAGAAGCTGTTTCTACAACAAGCTGGAGGGAGAGCTCTCCTGTCAGACTGAGGCTCCGTGAGGTAAAGGACTCTGAGTGTTAGATAGTTCACTTTAGTCTAAGTTATCTCAGTGGCCAGGGCCACCCCTGGACAACTTGGGGCCCCAAGCGACATTGTGAGATGAATCCTCTTCTGGGGCCTCATTTATAAAGCCTTGCGTAGGATTCACGTGGGAAGGTCGCTTATAGGACAAACCAAATAAATACGCTCAGACATTTTCCGATTCATAAAATACTTCGTACCGGCACAAGACTTGCGTGCGGCAATTCCTACGCCGGTTTCCCTTTATAAATCACAATCAACTCGATATGCGGCGCAGCTTTTGCGGGCTTCACGTAACGCCCATAGCTGCCTATAGTGAAAGAAATGCCCATTCATTCATTCATCTGACTGACTGCAGGAAGAAGATCGAAGGAAATGACGACAGAAAGCGAAAAAAAAGATATCTCACACCGTGTGAGATGTTGGTTATTTTGGGGAGGTGGAGATAAATCATATTGTTTGGTGGATGCAGTTTGAACCAGAGGAGCAGCATGGAGGTCGGATTGTCACCCAAAATAAATAAATAAGTGGTCCGAAAAAGGTTAATGACAAAATAATACACATAAGAGGTTTCTCGATACTCAAATGTCCCCTCCTCGACTCCTATCCTCGACTCCTATCTTCGAGACTTAGTCCCGCCCACAGGAGATGCGAGCGGAGGACTGAGGAGGGGAGCCGAGGAGAGAGGAGGGGAAGCAGCGAGAAGGGTCCAGCTGCGGCCGCGGCCAGTGGAGGTTGAACCTGTAGGAAGTTGTACTTCCAAATATGGTCAGAAGAGAGCACGCCCAACACGTGAGACGCTGACGCAGGATATTTAAGGAGACATGGGCCCCGGCTGCAGTCGGATAGTTTAAAAATCAGCTCCTAAGTTCTAACGCTATCGTCTATTCCTTGACCTCTGAGTGAAACGTCACAGGGTTAAGGGATAGTGGATAGGAGAATTCAAAAGGACGTAAGAGAAGAGACTGCGGTACTTTAGAGAATCCGAATGCACTTTCACTATCCCACGTGTTTATGATGTCATGAATGTGCGTCTGCTGCTGTGGGTAACCATGGAAACCACAGTTTTCTATACAGCGGACTACAACATGGATGTTCAATAAGAACGAGGGACTGCTGTGAACTCATCTAGAGACTCTGCACCGTGCTCTGCTGCTGCTGCTTTGCTTTATGAACGTGGACAACAGAGAGACATATTCTTCAGGACCAAAGCTGGAACTGAAATAAAAAAGGGAAAGTGAAACTTCTGCTCGTCTCCCTCTCCCTCCGGTCCACATTAATACCAATGATCCCAATACGTATGATTGTATGAACTAAAGATCTTAAATCAATACAGATGTATTTATTATGAACGTTAGTCCTTAACATCTGTCACTGTGTATATCACCATTCAAACATCTTTTAAAAGTTGAACAAACCCCACACAGCTCAGTGAAGACTGAAATGTTGACTTTATTTGATCATTTCAGTGAAAACTAACGTTCATATTTCTCTCTTTGTTATAATACTGATGAACGTTCAGAACAAAGCACTTTGGCAACTTACCACCTATGTTTTAAAATGCTTAATAAGCACAGTAACTTTCATGATATCATTTCTCCGTCATAATCGGTTGTTTCCGTGAACGGCCGACTGTTGAGTGACAGCAAATGCTGCGGCTGCAATGCATTGTGGGGCAGAATTTTTCGCTTCTCCTGCCTGTTAGGGAGGTCCAGTGGTTCCTAAGCTAAAGGAGGTGATAAAGGAAGTTTGAAACCTCCTTTCCTTTCATTCTCATCATTCTAGAGAATTCGAACGGCACTTATCATGGCTGCCACTGAGGGACTTCCGGGTCATTTCACTCCTTTAGGAAGGTTCCTAAGCTAAATGGACTATTCCACTTCAGCCCCCGTCTCAGGTCGGTTAAATGAAATCCTTGCGTCCCTCACTTGCGTCGTTTCCCTGCGACTAGTCCCTCCCACCAGGGAAGCATGGAGGGACGCAAGGAAACCACGAAGCAGGAAATGAGTTTTAAGAGCAATGGGACGTCCTTTCCTCCGAGCATCACGTGAAGCGACGTCCTTTGTGATGACGCTGCACAGCTGTTCGTCTGACAGCAGCTCTGTCCCCGTTGTTTTCATAAACACCCCCGCCTCTGTTAGCACACATTTACTGACACAAACATTTGTATCATCTGTTGTAGACCCAAATACATAAAATAAGAACTCATTCTCAAAAAAGATTAACGCCATTCTTAAAATGTATAAATGAACACTAGTCTGATTAATATTGATTAGAGTGCACAACAGTGGCGGCCGGCCCATAGGGGCGCTAGGGGCGCCGCCCCACCTCTTCCCACATACAAAAACAAAATAAATAAAATAAAATAAATAAAATAAATAAAAATAAATAAAATAAAAAAATATATATTTCTTTATATTTTTATTTTTAATGAACAAGGTAGATATCATACAATTGGTATCAGTGAAATGTATAATCTACAATAAAATCTCGTTTAAAATTGTGTTACGATGTCTAGAGTTACTGATAAGTCACCTGTTTCCTGCCTGGCCTTGCCCGTGGCATTAGTTTATCATTACGGGCAGAGCCCCCGAGCCAAACAGCAGCAACCAGCACGTTGCAAAAGTCTCGATAGTAAACTGTGCCGCCCAAACATAATTTCAGCCAATCAGCGCCATCAAATATCTTGGTCACGAGGGCGCTCACGTTGGTGCCCACGTAGCTTACGTGCGTTGACGTGAGTTGTTTTTTAGACTCGTGAGCAGAGTTGGGTGTAACAATATTACTTTTGTCGGTAGGAGTAGTGTAACGCGCTACTTTTATAATCCAGTAATCACACTACAGTTACTAACATTGCCCCGACACGCGTTACTTCGTTACTTTCTAAAATCAGTCATAATCAAACCTCAACAAACACCTGCAAAGAACACGTGCTAAGGTGAAGCTAACGCACAGCTATTTGTTGTTTGTTTATATCAGAGCCATTTAATAGAAGAGTTACGACATCTCCGTTCACTCCAATGGACCACTTTTTTACAGCAATGGCGGATCGTGGAGCCTCTCAATCGTTCCCCGGAAGTTAGCGCCAAGGCTGGCAGAGCTGTGGACTTTTAAAGGTAAGAAGAAGTTTAAAGATTTATATTGCGGATATTATCAGTACATCTGATTCTAATGAACATGTGTATTCAAGGATGTCAGTGGGTTATCCCTAAATTAGTAGATTTAGGGAACGTTTACAGATAACAGATCAAGCTAGCATACCGAAGCAAGTTAGCAACAGACGTTGAACAGCCTTTTAATTGTAAATTCCGTTCTCTTAATGTCATTTCGTCCAACATGTTGAATTAGAGAAGAGGGGCTTCTAAACGGGATTGTATGCGTGGGGTGGAGGGAGTTAAATATCAGATAAATATAACTTTGGTGCGTGTAAGAGTGAGTGTTTTTAGCAGAGTCATATTGTGTCCTTGTGATTCTGTTGATTATTACCTGTCTGTATAATGTTGCCGCTCAGCTGATTCTGGATTGATGGCAAAGGGAGAGGGACTTAAGTGAGAGGGAAAACACAAGGTACGTTTAATACGACTGTTTTATATAAGTAAACACCTTATCTCCCCAAGGCATTTCCCATCCAATAGGTGTGCTGTGTGTGTATAACCCTTTCTCCTGTCTGTTACTCCCTCTTTCAGCACAAGAACCAGAGGGGGATTCAATGGAGCCTGAATACCTGCACTGAGACCCTCACCCTGCACCCTGAGTCTCAACTCTCAGTGTTTTTCAAGCCTTTCCAATAAATAAAAGCAAGGATAATTGTGTGTTAGTGGTGAGTAAATAACAGTGTGTTATTTTGAAAAGAATAACAAATTAGAAGGAAAGAAATATTTAAAAATACAGATTTCAGTATCCTGAGGCTCTGAGCCCCGTTTATTTTCCTCACAGACGGCAACAAAAGTCCGAAATTATACGATTTAAAATAAAAGCAATAACTGTGGCTTGATATTGAGTCAGAACATGTTTTTATGAACCACACAGCTTCCGGTCTTCCACGACCCGACCGGAGAAAAAGACGTGCTGCAGTCTGCAGGCACGAAACACGTTACCAGTAGAAATACATTGCTTTTAAAATCGTCCTGTGCAACACGAAAAACAGGGCAAATCGTGATGGTGAACACGAATCAATAGATTACAAATCGTGTTGGTGAACACGAAATGCTGTGAGACTGGGTTGGGACAACACGCAGGAGAACACGCCGACGCAACAGCGTGAGCAGAGATAGACTGCGCAAAATATACAGATAGCAGGAGACAGAGGACAGCCACGGTCAGATAGCAGGAGACAGAGGACAGCCACGGTCAGATAGCAGGAGACAGAGGACAGCCACGGTCAGATAGCAGGAGACAGAGGACAGCCACGGTCAGATAGCAGGAGACAGAGGACAGCCACGGTCAGATAGCAGGAGACAGAGGACAGCCACGGTCAGATAGCAGGAGACAGAGGACAGCCACGGTCAGATAGCAGGAGACAGAGGACAGCCACGGTCAGATAGCAGGAGACAGAGGACAGCCACGGTCAGATAGCAGGAGACAGAGGACAGCCACGGTCAGATAGCAGGAGACAGAGGACAGCCACGGTCAGATAGCAGGAGACAGAGGACAGCCACGGTCAGATAGCAGGAGACAGAGGACAGCCACGGTCAGATAGCAGGAGACAGAGGACAGCCACGGTCAGATAGCAGGAGACAGAGGACAGCCACGGTCAGATAGCAGGAGACAGAGGACAGCCACGGTCAGATAGCAGGAGACAGAGGACAGCCACGGTCAGATAGCAGGAGACAGAGGACAGCCACGGTCAGATAGCAGGAGACAGAGGACAGCCACGGTCAGATAGCAGGAGACAGAGGACAGCCACGGTCAGATAGCAGGAGACAGAGGACAGCCACGGTCAGATAGCAGGAGACAGAGGACAGCCACGGTCAGATAGCAGGAGACAGAGGACAGCCACGGTCAGATAGCAGGAGACAGAGGACAGCCACGGTCAGATAGCAGGAGACAGAGGACAGCCACGGTCAGATAGCAGGAGACAGAGGACAGCCACGGTCAGATAGCAGGAGACAGAGGACAGCCACGGTCAGATAGCAGGAGACAGAGGACAGCCACGGTCAGATAGCAGGAGACAGAGGACAGCCACGGTCAGATAGCAGGAGACAGAGGACAGCCACGGTCAGATAGCAGGAGACAGAGGACAGCCACGGTCAGATAGCAGGAGACAGAGGACAGCCACGGTCAGATAGCAGGAGACAGAGGACAGCCACGGTCAGATAGCAGGAGACAGAGGACAGCCACGGTCAGATAGCAGGAGACAGAGGACAGCCACGGTCAGATAGCAGGAGACAGAGGACAGCCACGGTCAGATAGCAGGAGACAGAGGACAGCCACGGTCAGATAGCAGGAGACAGAGGACAGCCACGGTCAGATAGCAGGAGACAGAGGACAGCCACGGTCAGATAGCAGGAGACAGAGGACAGCCACGGTCAGATAGCAGGAGACAGAGGACAGCCACGGTCAGATAGCAGGAGACAGAGGACAGCCACGGTCAGATAGCAGGAGACAGAGGACAGCCACGGTCAGATAGCAGGAGACAGAGGACAGCCACGGTCAGTAG
>CM070496.1:16793631-16822664 GCA_036324585.1 Champsocephalus esox | reverse complement strand
TTGCTTGGTGTTCACAATTGCGACTGGTTTGGTTGTTGTAACCAGGGGGTGGGTGGGGTTTCCCAGGGGGGGGGGCGGGGGGGGTTGGTCGGGCGGGGGGGCGGGGGGGTATGGGCGACCTCAATGGAAGGGGTGGGGGTGGGTTGTTAATACACTTATCGGGATAATTCTTGGTGGGTCGGTACAGCCTGGGGTCGCAACCCGGGGGGGGCCTTTTGCTCGTGCGTGGGCAGGCCGCCCAGGCACTTCAATACAGTTGGAGAAAGTAGAGGGGGGGGGCGAGTACCTGAAGGCAGATAGAAGAGATTAAAAGGGGGTAAGGGGGCGGGATGGCGGATATCACCGCGGAAACACTATCCTAGGGGGGAAACTCAATAAACTAAGAGAATCTAGGATCGAGGCGGGACGGGGAATCAACACCAACGATGGGACACGATATGAGCGCGGGGAGGTAGAGGGTCGGTTACTATTACCGTTTATCTTTTCTCAAACGGGAATTAAAACATTTGTCCATATCCTACCACCTCTCCATATAGTTTCTTTGTTCCCCCAACCATTTTGGTGTCAGGAATGGGACTTGAGGGGGTAACCCCATCCCCCACAACCTGTGTGGGTATCTAACCGTTTTTTTGGTGGGGCAAATTCTTTCTTAATTGCGCCCCGCAAAGGTGGGACCGGGGGTCGGTTTGGTGAACCGTTCGTGTACGGACGGCCTGAGTGGGATTAGTGTGTCCACCTTTGGGTGGGGGATGGGTTACATATTTTCCCCGCGGGGGTTTGTGTTGGTCACACTTGCGGTTATTGTTTATTCTACCCTCGTTTTTGAGTGGGGAACCTGCTCCTTGGGTAAGGGCGGCGCCGGAACAACCCTTAACACCCTGTTGCCCACACTAATACGTAACTGTGGTTACTCCCTGGGGTAGAGGAGGGGGGTGGGGTAACGGGGTCTGACCCCTGGCCTCCCAAATTTGGCGGGTCCCGCACTATGGAGGTCCAACCTGGTTCAATGGTCCCTACTGTTACGCGAGAGGACGTGGTACAAGTGGGACTTTTTAAAAAAAAAATGTATTTCATGGTAATTTTTTGCTGTTTTAGAGTTTCTAGGGTGTAAGTGAGGTGGTTTAATGGGATAATTCTATTACCATCCCAATAATTTTGGTATTTTGTTGACCATGGTGTATTTACCCCCACCGTTTTTTTTTAATTATAAATCATAAATCCCAAAAGGCCTCTCCCATCCGGGGTGTTGGGGGCCGGGAAACCCAGGGGCCGGAAATCAAATACGCGGTATTTACAACCCCCATCATACCTGTGTTATACGTGTTGGTTGTGGCGCCCTATATTTACCGGCCTCATTTGTCTTAGGTTTCTCCGCCCTGTGGGGGAATGGATTTTGTTGCCACGCATTGTATCTCCCCTCTCTCCTCTACCAAAACTTATTTTCCTTATAAAATTTTTATGGGCTTCCACCTGGGAATTTACACACATGTTATTCTTGGGGAGCGGCAGGTTTCACATCTCTAACTCGGGGAGGCACCGTCAATTTGGAGCGGGGGGTGGGGTAGTGGGGCTGGGCTTGGGCCATGGAGTGAAAATACGTCTTACGGGAGGTATGCTTTGTTTCGGGGGCTGAGAGGGATTCGAAGTCGGACCGGGCGGAAAGCGCCACCTCTCCCTATCTATGTTCGACGTTTTTCGCACAAGGGGTTTATAACGGGGGGGGTTAAGCTAGGTTTTTTCGGAATGTGTATTATGCGGGTCTGGTTGGGGGGCGGCGGCGTGCCTGCCCCCATCCGGGCGGCATATGATCTGGGGGGCCTCAAGTTATGGGACATGGCCACCCCCTTGGGGGGGGTGGGGTGGTGGGGCGGGGGTGGCGGTTGGGGGGGGAACTGGGCCATCCTCTTATTCGCTGTGGAAATCCACCCAACCCCCAATAACACCAACTGGTTTTTGAATGGCTTCTTCCCCCAAAAAACTGGGCCGGGGTGGGGGGGGACTCACCACACTTAACTTTCCTTTGCTTGGGGGGGCTCTCTTCTTAAAGAAAAGGGGGTTAACAGAAGTTGCTTTTAGGGAGGATTTCGGGGGACTTTGTGGTTTCTTGGTTGAGATTATAACACCAGTTGGTGGTGTAACATGGATAGAATTAAACCTATTAATGGGGGGGCGGATTTGGATTCTATTTACACCAAGAGGGGGGGGAGGGGAAAGACACTTCAGGGGGAAAAAACAAACAGGGTAACCAACGAAAAAAAAGGGGGGCGAAAAAAGGGAAAAAAAAAACAATAACCCCTTCCAATACCTCTATTTTACCGCGGGGCTCC
Organism: Champsocephalus esox; assembly: GCA_036324585.1. Taxonomy (NCBI): domain Eukaryota; kingdom Metazoa; phylum Chordata; class Actinopteri; order Perciformes; family Channichthyidae; genus Champsocephalus; species Champsocephalus esox. The sequence goes on along the minus strand of CM070496.1, from coordinate 16,820,337 downwards.
CCACCCTCCTTCTCCGCCCCCCCCCTACCACATCCTGCCCGGGCCCGTTTTTGGGCGGTTTTTTTTTTTTGTTGTTATTGGGGGGCGCCGCTTTCGAAAAACCCGGGCTTTTTTTGTTTCTTTTGTGGGGGGGTGGGGCCCCATTTTATCTCCCCTTTTGGGGGGGAATTGGGGGGGGGGGCCGTGCCTGCTGGTCCTCTGGCCAGGGGTGGCTGGCGTCTTACACCCCACCCCACCCCCCCCATGCTGGGCGGTCCGACCGGCGGCCTGGGGGTGCGCGGGGGATGAGCGGGGCGCTGCGGGCGGGGGCGCTGGCGCAGCTTGGTTGGTGCTCCCCCCGCTGGTTCTGGACCACGGTTCCACGGCGGGTTTTTTACTCTCACGTACTTTGCCCGCCCACAGCTCACAAACCTCCCCTGCGGCCCCATGTCCTTGTTTCGCGGGGGCAGCACACCTCAATCCCCGAAGCGTTCAAATCCGTTTAACCGGCTTTCCTCCTTCCTTCTCTCGCTGTGGGTAGGCGTGCCGCTGCCTCAACCCAACAGCAGTTACGGGACGGCATACTGTTTCCTTACTTCTCCTTCTCTATAGCCACCGGGTCCCCTCCGGGGGACGGACTGCGGGGATAGGGCAGGGTGAGCGGCACATCCCACTAAATAGCCCACTACAATTATGTTAGTCACACCCATGAACTCCCGCCCTCGTAGCATGTCAAAACCACAAACCGAGATTAGGTCGTGGAACACGCCCCGCAGCGTACATTAGCAAACTAACTAGCCACACAACGTCCCCAAGGACAATAGATAACGGGGGGGTAGTGGGAGCGTGTTTGTGTTCTTGTGGTTGTGGTGGGGGTGTGGGGGGGGCCCAGGCCCCCCCTGGGGGGGGGGGCGTGGGGGGAAGGGGGGGGGGTGGACCGCTGGGGGCGAGGTTCATAGCGTGGTGGGCACGATCGGCACGTTATTCGTGGGGCACAAAATACACAGCAAAACGCAATCTGGAAGCAGCACAACGCATAGTAGTGGGGGTCGGTCGGGTGAGAGGAGTGGGCACGTGGGGGGGAGGGGACTGGGGGGGTGGGGTTATTTGGGTTCGGGGTTACTTGTGCCAGGCGGAGGGCAAGAGGGGGCAGGAAAGGGAAAGAGGCGAGGGGGGCGGCGGCTAAGGGGGCATTAAACAAAACAAAGTGAGGCTTACCGTGGCTTAAATCCCCAGGGGTCACGGCCCAAGGTGTGGGGTGCGTGGAGTAACAAGGAGGGGGCCCTACGGCGGTGTAAGCAAACCCCCACACACCTTGTCCCTAAGGGGAGGGGGGGGGTTACCATGGTGTCACAATACTTACGGGATGGGACGAGGGGGAAGAGAGTGGGGGAGGGGGGGGGGCTATCGGGGCCGGCAATTCTCTATTGTGTCAGATTTAATTGATTGGTCACAACCTAGAAGCCACCGATGCGGGGGAGGCGGGGTCAGGAGGGGGGTAGGGGGCGGGCAGGACGGGGAGGCGGAGACGCATAGAACGACAGCCGCAGCCCCCCACGGGCGGGAAGCGCAGACGCCCCCCAGGGCGGGGGCGGGGGAGGGGGCAGGGGGGTGGCGGGGGTAGGGCGGGGAGGGGAACCGACAACATCGCCGCGCGGCACTCGCGCAGCCACTCAGGACGGAGAAGACAGGACGACGCGAACAAGAGACGGGGAGGAGGAGGCGGCAGCCGCGGAAAAGGCAAGGACCCACAGAGACGGGAGACGCAGCAGAAAGCAATAGCCTCGCCCCCGCCCCGCCGCGCGGTGGGTGGGGGGGTGGGCCAAAGGTAAGATAGGGGAACCTGGAGAGGGGTTTGGGATTGCGGCGGGAGGGGGAATGTTGGATTCTTTGGGATAAAACCCCGCAATAACTGGTTTCGTGCATTGGGTTCGTTGGCGCGGCTTTTTGTTCGTCGTCTTTGGTCTTCTGGGCGGGGGAGCGGTTTTTTTTTTTAATCCCCCCAGTCGTACTTAGCATTTGATTTTTAGTAAGCTTTGGTGTGATTACTTCGTTCTCGGCTTATTTTTTTTTTTCCTCTTTTTCTTTGCGGCGTAGAGTTGCTTCTCGGTTTTCTATTCTGTCTTCGGAGCACCTGGGGGGGGGGGGCCGTCACAACGCCCACGCTAGACCCCCAAGAGCCCCCCCCCCATCTCCCCCCTCGAACCCCCCCCCCAAATCATCAACACACGGAACAAACACTATGTCCCATATCCCAATAAGCTTCCACACACCAGGTTCGCTTAAGCTTCACCACTCCCCATGAGGGTATCTATGTTAAGCCCACCAGGCCTCCTCATGTCCAAACCCTCCCATCCTCCTCCTGGGGCCTGGCCTATCTTTTGGAGTCGATTGGGCAGCCGGCCGTGATTCCTCCACTCCTCTTTTCACTGCCTCTCCGGGCTCCTCCTCTTGTTTTATTTCCTCTACGCGTCCTTTTCTCATTCTTCACTATCTGGGCCCAGACTGGTGACCTCCCTTCAGCTGCGGGTTGCCTCTCTCACTGGTTCCCTGGCCCCTCCTCTTGAACTAGCCTTTTCTGCCCCTCTTCCGCCTCCCTCCTCCTATTTGGCCTCTTCCTCCTGTCTGCTTTCATGTGGGGTTCCCATCGGGCGCCTGTCGGGGCGCTCACGACCCCCCTTACTAGTCTTACCCCGCACGGGCTCTTGGACCCATACTTCCTTCCTCTCCGACTTCCTCACTCCTCCTTGGGTGTGCGCTCCTCCTTCCGTCCTTCCTTTGCTTTCTTGCTTCCCTCCTTCCTTTCCTCCTTCGCCTCCTTCTGCTGTTTACCTTCCTGTCCTGCCTTGCTGCCCTTCTGTGATATCTCCCGTGCGCTGGACTGCGGGTTCTTTGGTTGCTGGGCCTAGTGGTTGATTTGGGGAGGCATCGTAGCCGCGCGCGTCAGACTTCCTCTGATGTCCTAGTATGGTGTGGGTTGTGTTTGGAGCAACAGACAACAGATTCCTAGACCAACACCCTCCCCGCGGCACTGAGTGGAACTCTGCTCTACCCCAAGGACGGGGCCGGTAACCCAGCTCGACTCCCAGACGGCATGTGGCCTCATCGACCTCTGCCCTTCGCCACTTAGCGCCGAGCTCCCCAGACAGCACGGTCCGATCTAAGCAGTGCAGAAGTCGGAAGTATAACAACTTACATCAAGCGGGAATCACTCACAAACAACATTTATCAATTGTATTTCTAAAGCACTTTCCATTTGCTGTGGGGTGTGGGGGGGTGGGTGGTGTGGTGTGTCGTGTGGTGGTGGTCGTGTGTCTGTAATGTAGGTAGGAATTGACGAGATTACCAGAAGGCCGGTGATGCCTAATGAGCTCAATAATTCAATTAAGCTGGGAGTTCTGGGTTTTGGTGGGCAAGCCTTGGAAGGTGTCCGGGCGCCATGTTTTCGTCTCTAAGCGCTGCTTGCAATGTACCGTCTAGCTGTTGGGTACGTGCGGCGACGCGGCAGAGTATTATGTCCTTCTCCTTTCGGGTTTTTTGGTTCGGGGGGCGTTTATATGTGGGGTGGGGGGCCCTTATCTTTTTTTGTACTTTTCTTGGTCTGTCTTTTTTATCTGCCTAATTTCACAATTCTTGGTAACTCTAGGTTTATTTTGTTACATATTCATGTGTTGTGGAACTTTATCCTAACTATTTACTGACAGTGATGAGGTAATACAAAAAACATGAGCAATCGCAAAATGTGAACCAATATCCAGGGGGATAAAAGAAAAAAAAGGTCTTTCGGCAAGGATTTGACTTCCTCGGAGATTTTAGCCTCAGGGTAGCATCATGGAGCCTACAGGTGCTCCATCAGAGGGGGGGATATGGGGGTAAGTTGCATAGGGGGGTAAGCCTCTGAGGGGTTGTAGCGGGTGCCCATCATGTAGTCAACGGTAGCCTCAGGGTGTAGACTTTCGTGTGAGCCTTCTGAGGAATAGCATAGCCTCAAACCAGGGGCTCTCAGGGGGTCAGACATCAGGGTGTCAAAATAGAGCATCTTGTTATAGGCCCCCTCCAGGTCAATAGCTTACTTGTTCAGCTTAAATCAGGTTAGCCCTTCAGGTTAAGCCTCAGGTAAATGGCAAGCCTCGTTGTAGCACACTCATGTCCTGCCCGGCCGTCCTCGCGGTGTAGCTTTCATTTGTATAGTCTTTCGGGTGGTCCTTCCCTCCCTGTTGGGTGTGGTCATCGATTTGTTTTTGCCTCACGGTCATAGCACATAGAAGGGTAAATGGCCGCAGCTTCATCACCTTTAGGTATTTGCATCCCAATGTAGACATCCAGGTCTATATTTGTTATCTGTCTCTCATCATGTGCGGCCTTGTTCCACGAGGTAGCATCACCAGGTTAGTCAGGGTGCTAGACGCAGTGTAGCATCAAGGTGGACGGATTTGCATCATGTGGGGGGTTAGCTATCATTTTGATAGCGCTCTAGGTTGCCTCAGGGTAGGTGGTAGCAGGGTGTACAAGTCATGAGGGTGAGCCGTTAATAGTGTGTTTAAGCCTCAAGTCCCAGGTTGCATATGGTATTGCTTATTAAGCCCAGGGGTGGACATCTGCACAATTGGATACGCACTTCACGGTAGAGTATAGCTCACGGGTAGCACGCATGAAGGCTGGAAAGACCTTATACCTAACGAGGGTTAGCATCAGGTAGCCTCCGGGTAGCATTCAGGTATAAGCCTCTGGTTGCCTCAGGGGTGGTAGCTATCTAAGGATAGTATGCTAGTGGTTGCCTCAGGTTAGCATCAAGGTGGGAAATGATTAGCATTGGTATATGGTAAGTCCTCGGTCAGGCATCAAGACCGGTAGACATCACATGTATGCTATCAGGTCCAAGACACTCAGAGGAGGAGTAGCTAGAGGGTATTAAGCATCTGGAACGCAGTAGCCTTCCAGGGTGTTGCCTTCAGGTTGCCTGTCTTGGTTAGCCTCAGGTTGTCCTCCTAAGGGAGGGGGGGGGGGGGGTTTAGCATCAGGGGGGGGAGGGAGTGCGCCTTGTGCCGCGGTCGAGCCAAGCTCGGAGGCGGGTTGGGGGTGAGTCCCGATGGAGTGGTGGGGTTGGGAGAGATTGAATAAGTGAGAGGAAGGCCCCAGCCACAACAACTCGGTCATGAGAAAAAAGGAGAGGAGGGGGGGGAAGAAAATTTATGGTTCGCTAGAGTGACTGTCCCCCCCCCCCACGTGTGGGCGGCTTCGGGTGCTGGGAAAAGTGCTGTCATTTCGGGGTATGTGTTGTGATGTTTACATGTAGAGGTGGGTGTTTGGTGGTGGTTGGTCTGCAATTTTCGGTTGGGGAGTGTCGTGAGTTGGGGCCCCAGATATAACGTTTTATGTGGAGAGGGAAGGTATGAGATTGGGTTGGCTGCGAGGGGTGTGGGGCATCAGAAGGAGAAGTTAGCCTCAAGGGGAGGAAGGGTAGCCTCAAAGAAGGGGTTTAGCTTCAGGGGTAGCATTCAGGTAGCCTCAGAGGTTGCCTCTGGTAGCTTCAGGTAAGCCTCGGGGTAGCTTCTGGTAGCCTCAGGTTTGGTGAGCCAATTTCAGGCGAGAAGATTCATGTGGAATATAGGTAAGCTGCAGTAGCCTCCAGGGGGTGGGTGGGGGGGTGATAGGGCCGGACGTGAGCTGAAATAGGGGGTGGGATGGATGTACCGCTTGGGGCTGGAGGACGGCTTGAGGGTGGGCATGTTTGGCTTTGTGGGGTAAAGGTGCAAAACGTAAGGGTGTTGGTTGAGCGGGCGGGAGCACGAGCGAAAACACAACAACCGAGCGAACGAGACAGGACGCAGCAAAAAGCGAGCCAACAAGAGAAAAAAAGAAGAAACACACCACGAGCGAGCGAGAGCAGAGCGCACGCGCGACGCCCCGAACACACGACACGCGAAAACAAAGAGAGCGAGAAAAGAAGGAGAGAAGCGAGAGTGAGAGAGCGAAAAAAAGAGACGACAGGAGAAAAACCCAGAGAGAGAACGAGATGAAAACAAGACGGTGAACGACGAGAGAGGCAGAAACAGAAAAAAGCAAGAAAAAAGCGAGCGCGCGCGCGGGAGAAGAGAGCGCGAGAGCCGCGAGACAAAGAGACGAATAGAGCGAAAGAGAGGAGAGAAAAAACAAGGAGAGAGCGCGGACAAGACAAAGAGGGAAAAAGCGCGAGCGCGCGGGGCGAAGCAGAGGCCGAGCGGCGCGGAGAGAGCGCCGACGGCGCCCCCGACGCGACGGAGCTTCCCCCCCCCCCCCCCACCCCCCCCCCCCCCACCCCCTCCCCCCCCCCCCCCCCCCACCCCCCCCCCCCCCCCACCCCCCCCCCCCCCCCCCCCCCCCCCCCCCCCCCCCCCCCCCCCCCCCCCCCCCCCCCCCCCCCCCCCCCCCCCCCCCCCCCCCCCCCCCCCCCCCCCCCCCCCCCCCCCCCCACCCCCCCCCCCCCCCCCCCCCCCCCCCCCCCCCCCCCAGTGGCTCGGCGCCCGGTCAGTTCCTTCTGGGTGAGGTCCAGCTGACGGTCAGACACAGCTCCCAGAGGAACAGACTCATCGTGGTGCTGCACGCCTGCCGGTGAGACGCCCTGCTCAGCAGCAGCTCAGACCTCTGAGAGGGTGGAAGTCACGCTTCAGACAAACCCAACAGGAATGGCATACTTAATGACGTCCGTAGTCACAGTGCGAAAGAACATACAAACAATTAATACATCAACTTAAAGGGTGCAAACGAGCCCAGACTCTCACATCTGATTTCACTGAGGTTTAGTGTAGGCTTGTTTGAAGGATCCTTTCTAATTTATTTTTTGGCCCAAGTTTCTCCCGCTCACAGTGATTTGTGAGGAGATGTTCTTCAGGATGGACGAAGTCTTGAGCGACAATAAACCCCATTAAGTTCATGCTTACGGGGTGTTACGAGAAGTCAGTTTACGGAGGAGATGGGTGACATGAGATATATATAAACAGTTCTGTCCCGTGTGTCCTCAGTAACCTGATCGCCTTCACTAAAGATGGATCTGATCCCTTCATCCGCCTCTATCTGCTGCCGGACAAGAGTCGAACAGGCAGGAGGAAGACGAGCACGATGAAGAGGACCCTCAATCCTGTTTACGATCAGACGTGAGACTCTTTAAAGTGGAGACGCTACATACTGATATACACCTGAACATCAGCAGGAGAGGACTCTTTAAAGTAGAGACACTACATACTGATATACACCTGGACATCAACAGGAGAGGACTCTTTAAAGTGGAGACACTACATACTGATATACACCTGGACATCAGCAGGAGAGGACTCTTTAAAGTGGAGACACTACATACTGATATACACCTGAACATCAGCAGGAGAGGACTCTTTAAAGTAGAGACACTACATACTGATATACACCTGAACATCAGCAGGAGAGGACTCTTTAAAGTAGAGACACTACATACTGATATACACCTGAACATCAGCAGGAGAGGACTCTTTAAAGTAGAGACACTACATACTGATATACACCTGATCATCAGCAGGAGAGGACTCTTTAAAGTAGAGACACTACATACTGATATACACCTGAACATCAGCAAGAGAGGACTCTTTAAAGTAGAGACACTACATACTGATATACGCCTCAACATCAGCAGGAGAGGACTCTTTAAAGTAGAGACACTACATACTGATATACACCTGAACATCAGCAGGAGAGGACTCTTTAAAGTAGAGACACTACATACTGATATACACCTGAACATCAGCAGGAGAGGACTCTTTAAAGTAGAGACACTACATACTGATATACACCTGAACATCAGCAGGAGAGGACTCTTTAAAGTAGAGACACTACATACTGATATACACCTGAACATCAAGGACTCTTTAAAGTAGAGACACTACATACTGATATACACCTGAACATCAAGGACTCTTTAAAGTAGAGACACTACATACTGATATACACCTGAACATCAGCAGGAGAGGACTCTTTAAAGTAGAGACACTACATACTGATATACACCTGAACATCAGCAGGAGAGGACTCTTTAAAGTAGAGACACTACATACTGATATACACCTGAACATCAGCAGGAGAGGACTCTTTAAAGTAGAGACACTACATACTGATATACACCTGATCATCAGCAGGAGAGGACTCTTTAAAGTAGAGACACTACATACTGATATACACCTGAACATCAAGGACTCTTTAAAGTAGAGACACTACATACTGATATACACCTGAACATCAGCAGGAGAGGACTCTTTAAAGTAGAGACACTACATACTGATGTACACCTGAACATCAGCAGGAGAGGACTCTTTAAAGTAGAGACACTACATACTGATATACACCTGAACATCAGCAGGAGAGGACTCTTTAAAGTAGAGACACTACATACTGATATACACCTGAACATCAGCAGGAGAGGACTCTTTAAAGTAGAGACACTACATACTGATATACACCTGAACATCAGCAGGAGAGGACTCTTTAAAGTAGAGACACTACATACTGATATGCACCTGAACATCAGCAGGAGAGGACTCTTTAAAGTAGAGACACTACATACTGATATACACCTGAACATCAGAGGACTCTTTAAAGTAGAGACACTACATACTGATATACACCTGAACATCAGCAGGAGGACTCTTTAAAGTAGAGACACTACATACTGATATACACCTGAACATCAGCAGGAAGGACTATTTAAAGAAGAGACACTACATACTGATATACACCTGAACATCAGCAGGAGAGACTCTTTAAAGTAGAGATACTACATACTGATATACACCTGAACATCAGCAGGAGAGGACTCTTTAAAGTAGAGACACTACATACTGATATGCACCTGAACATCAGCAGGAGAGGACTCTTTAAAGTAGAGACACTACATACTGATATACACCTGAACATCAGAGGACTCTTTAAAGTAGAGACACTACATACTGATATACACCTGAACATCAGCAGGAGGACTCTTTAAAGTAGAGACACTACATACTGATATACACCTGAACATCAGCAGGAAGGACTCTTTAAAGAGAGACACTACATACTGATATACACCTGAACATCAGCAGGAGAGGACTCTTTAAAGTAGAGACACTACATACTGATATACACCTGAACATCAGCAGGAGAGGACTCTTTAAAGTAGAGACACTACATACTGATATACACCTGAACATCAGCAGGAGAGGACTCTTTAAAGTAGAGACACTACATACTGATGTACACCTGAACATCAGCAGGAGAGGACTCTTTAAAGTAGAGACACTACATACTGATATACACCTGAACATCAGCAGGAAGGACTCTTTAAAGAAGAGACACTACATACTGATATACACCTGAACATCAGCAGGAGAGACTCTTTAAAGTAGAGATACTACATACTGATATACACCTGAACATCAGCAGGAGAGGACTCTTTAAAGTAGAGACACTACATACTGATATGCACCTGAACATCAGCAGGAGAGGACTCTTTAAAGTAGAGACACTACATACTGATATACACCTGAACATCAGCAGAGGACTCTTTAAAGTAGAGACACTACATACTGATATACACCTGAACATCAGCAGGAGGACTCTTTAAAGTAGAGACACTACATACTGATATACACCTGAACATCAGCAGGAGAGGACTCTTTAAAGTAGAGACACTACATACTGATATACACCTGAACATCAGCAGGAGAGGACTCTTTAAAGTAGAGACACTACACACTGATATACACCTGAACATCAGCAGGAGAGGACTCTTTAAAGTAGAGACACTACATACTGATATACACCTGAACATCAGCAGGAGAGGACTCTTTAAAGTAGAGACACTACATACTGATATACACCTGAACATCAGCAGGAGAGGACTCTTTAAAGTAGAGACACTACATACTGATATACACCTGAACATCAGCAGGAGAGGACTCTTTAAAGTAGAGACACTACATACTGATATACACCTGAACATCAGCAGGAGAGGACTCTTTAAAGTAGAGACACTACACACTGATATACACCTGAACATCAGCAGGAGAGGACTCTTTAAAGTAGAGACACTACATACTGATATACACCTGAACATCAGCAGGAGAGGACTCTTTAAAGTAGAGACACTACATACTGATATACACCTGAACATCAGCAGGAGAGGACTCTTTAAAGTAGAGACACTACATACTGATATACACCTGAACATCAGCAGGAGAGGACTCTTTAAAGTAGAGACACTACATACTGATATACACCTGAACATCAGCAGGAGAGGACTCTTTAAAGTAGAGACACTACATACTGATATACACCTGAACATCAGCAGGAGAGGACTCTTTAAAGTAGAGACACTACATACTGATATACACCTGAACATCAGCAGGAGAGGACTCTTTAAAGTAGAGACACTACATACTGATATACACCTGAACATCAGCAGGAGAGGACTCTTTAAAGTAGAGACACTACATACTGATATACACCTGAACATCAGCAGGAGAGGACTCTTTAAAGTAGAGACACTACATACTGATATACACCTGAACATCAGCAGGAGAGGACTCTTTAAAGTAGAGACACTACATACTGATATACACCTGAACATCAGCAGGAGAGGACTCTTTAAAGTAGAGACACTACATACTGATATACACCTGAACATCAGCAGGAGAGGACTCTTTAAAGTAGAGACACTACATACTGATATACACCTGAACATCAGCAGGAGAGGACTCTTTAAAGTAGAGACACTACATACTGATATACACCTGAACATCAGCAGGAGAGGACTCTTTAAAGTAGAGACACTACATACTGATATACACCTGAACATCAGCAGGAGAGGACTCTTTAAAGTAGAGACACTACATACTGATATACACCTGAACATCAGCAGGAGAGGACTCTTTAAAGTAGAGACACTACATACTGATATACACCTGAACATCACAGGAGAGGACTCTTTAAAGTAGAGACACTACATACTGATATACACCTGAACATCAGCAGGAGAGGACTCTTTAAAGTAGAGACACTACATACTGATATACACCTGAACATCAGCAGGAGAGGACTCTTTAAAGTAGAGACACTACATACTGATATACACCTGAACATCAGCAGGAGAGGACTCTTTAAAGTAGAGACACTACATACTGATATACACCTGAACATCAGCAGGAGAGGACTCTTTAAAGTAGAGACACTACATACTGATATACACCTGAACATCAGCAGGAGAGGACTCTTTAAAGTAGAGACACTACATACTGATATACACCTGAACATCAGAGAGGACTCTTTAAAGTAGAGACACTACATACTGATATACACCTGAACATCAGCAGGAGAGGACTCTTTAAAGTAGAGACACTACATACTGATATACACCTGAACATCAGCAGGAGAGGACTCTTTAAAGTAGAGACACTACATACTGATATACACCTGAACATCAGCAGGAGAGGACTCTTTAAAGTAGAGACACTACATACTGATATACACCTGAACATCAGCAGGAGAGGACTCTTTAAAGTAGAGACACTACATACTGATATACACCTGAACATCAGCAGGAGAGGACTCTTTAAAGTAGAGACACTACATACTGATGTACACCTGAACATCAGCAGGAGAGGACTCTTTAAAGTAGAGACACTACATACTGATATACACCTGAACATCAGCAGGAGAGGACTCTTTAAAGTAGAGACACTACATACTGATATACACCTGAACATCAGCAGGAGAGGACTCTTTAAAGTAGAGACACTACATACTGATATACACCTGAACATCAGCAGGAGAGGACTCTTTAAAGTAGAGACACTACATACTGATATACACCTGAACATCAGCAGGAGAGGACTCTTTAAAGTAGAGACACTACATACTGATATACACCTGAACATCAGCAGGAGAGACTCTTTAAAGTAGAGACACTACATACTGATATACACCTGAACATCAGCAGGAGAGGACTCTTTAAAGTAGAGACACTACATACTGATATACACCTGAACATCAGCAGGAGAGGACTCTTTAAAGTAGAGACACTACATACTGATATACACCTGAACATCAGCAGGAGAGGACTCTTTAAAGTAGAGACACTACATACTGATATACACCTGAACATCAGCAGGAGAGGACTCTTTAAAGTAGAGACACTACATACTGATATACACCTGAACATCAGCAGGAGAGGACTCTTTAAAGTAGAGACACTACATACTGATATACACCTGAACATCAGCAGGAGAGGACTCTTTAAAGTAGAGACACTACATACTGATATACACCTGAACATCAGCAGGAGAGGACTCTTTAAAGTAGAGACACTACATACTGATATACACCTGAACATCAGCAGGAGAGGACTCTTTAAAGTAGAGACACTACATACTGATATACACCTGAACATCAGCAGGGAGGACTCTTTAAAGTAGAGACACTACATACTGATATACACCTGAACATCAGCAGGAGGACTCTTTAAAGTAGAGACACTACATACTGATATACACCTGAACACCAGCAGGAGAGGACTCTTTAAAGTAGAGACACTACATACTGATATACACCTGAACATCAGCAGGAGAGGACTCTTTAAAGTAGAGACACTACATACTGATATACACCTGAACATCAGCAGGAGAGGACTCTTTAAAGTAGAGACACTACATACTGATATACACCTGAACATCAGCAGGAGAGGACTCTTTAAAGTAGAGACACTACATACTGATATACACCTGAACATCAGCAGGAGAGGACTCTTTAAAGTAGAGACACTACATACTGATATACACCTGAACATCAGCAGGAGAGGACTCTTTAAAGTAGAGACACTACATACTGATATACACCTGAACATCAGCAGGAGAGGACTCTTTAAAGTAGAGACACTACATACTGATATACACCTGAACATCAGCAGGAGAGGACTCTTTAAAGTAGAGACACTACATACTGATATACACCTGAACATCAGCAGGAGAGGACTCTTTAAAGTAGAGACACTACATACTGATATACACCTGAACATCAAGGACTCTTTAAAGTAGAGACACTACATACTGATATACACCTGAACATCAGCAGGAGGACTCTTTAAAGTAGAGACACTACATACTGATATACACCTGAACATCAGCAGGAGAGGACTCTTTAAAGTAGAGACACTACATACTGATATACACCTGAACATCAGCAGGAGAGGACTCTTTAAAGTAGAGACACTACATACTGATATACACCTGAACATCAGCAGGAGAGGACTCTTTAAAGTAGAGACACTACATACTGATATACACCTGAACATCAGCAGGAGAGGACTCTTTAAAGTAGAGACACTACATACTGATATACACCTGAACATCAGCAGGAGAGGACTCTTTAAAGTAGAGACACTACATACTGATATACACCTGAACATCAGCAGGAGAGGACTCTTTAAAGTAGAGACACTACATACTGATATACACCTGAACATCAGCAGGAGAGGACTCTTTAAAGTAGAGACACTACATACTGATATACACCTGAACATCAGCAGGAGAGGACTCTTTAAAGTAGAGACACTACATACTGATATACACCTGAACATCAGCAGGAGAGGACTCTTTAAAGTAGAGACACTACATACTGATATACACCTGAACATCAGCAGGAGAGGACTCTTTAAAGTAGAGACACTACATACTGATATACACCTGAACATCAGCAGGAGAGGACTCTTTAAAGTAGAGACACTACATACTGATATACACCTGAACATCAGCAGGAGAGGACTCTTTAAAGTAGAGACACTACATACTGATATACACCTGAACATCAGCAGGAGAGGACTCTTTAAAGTAGAGACACTACATACTGATATACACCTGAACATCAGCAGGAGAGGACTCTTTAAAGTAGAGACACTACATACTGATATACACCTGAACATCAGCAGGAGAGGACTCTTTAAAGTAGAGACACTACACACTGATATACACCTGAACATCAGCAGGAGAGGACTCTTTAAAGTAGAGACACTACATACTGATATACACCTGAACATCAGCAGGAGAGGACTCTTTAAAGTAGAGACACTACATACTGATATACACCTGAACATCAGCAGGAGAGGACTCTTTAAAGTAGAGACACTACATACTGATATACACCTGAACATCAGCAGGAGAGGACTCTTTAAAGTAGAGACACTACATACTGATATACACCTGAACATCAGCAGGAGAGGACTCTTTAAAGTAGAGACACTACATACTGATATACACCTGAACATCAGCAGGAGAGGACTCTTTAAAATAGAGACACTACACACTGATATACACCTGAACATCAGCAGGAGAGGACTCTTTAAAGTAGAGACACTACATACTGATATACACCTGAACATCAGCAGGAGAGGACTCTTTAAAGTAGAGACACTACATACTGATATACACCTGAACATCAGCAGGAGAGGACTCTTTAAAGTAGAGACACTACATACTGATATACACCTGAACATCAGCAGGAGAGGACTCTTTAAAGTAGAGACACTACATACTGATATACACCTGAACATCAGCAGGAGAGGACTCTTTAAAGTAGAGACACTACATACTGATATACACCTGAACATCAGAGGACTCTTTAAAGTAGAGACACTACATACTGATATACACCTGAACATCAGCAGGAGAGGACTCTTTAAAGTAGAGACACTACATACTGATATACACCTGAACATCAGCAGGAGAGGACTCTTTAAAGTAGAGACACTACATACTGATATACACCTGAACATCAGCAGGAGAGGACTCTTTAAAGTAGAGACACTACACACTGATATACACCTGAACATCAGCAGGAGAGGACTCTTTAAAGTAGAGACACTACATACTGATATACACCTGAACATCAGCAGGAGAGGACTCTTTAAAGTAGAGACACTACATACTGATATACACCTGAACATCAGCAGGAGAGGACTCTTTAAAGTAGAGACACTACATACTGATATACACCTGAACATCAGCAGGAGAGGACTCTTTAAAGTAGAGACACTACATACTGATATACACCTGAACATCAGCAGGAGAGGACTCTTTAAAGTAGAGACACTACATACTGATATACACCTGAACATCAGCAGGAGAGGACTCTTTAAAGTAGAGACACTACATACTGATATACACCTGAACATCAGCAGGAGAGGACTCTTTAAAGTAGAGACACTACATACTGATATACACCTGAACATCAGCAGGAGAGGACTCTTTAAAGTAGAGACACTACATACTGATATACACCTGAACATCAGCAGGAGAGGACTCTTTAAAGTAGAGACACTACATACTGATATACACCTGAACATCAAGGACTCTTTAAAGTAGAGACACTACATACTGATATACACCTGAACATCAGCAGGAGAGGACTCTTTAAAGTAGAGACACTACATACTGATATACACCTGAACATCAGCAGGGAGGACTCTTTAAAGTAGAGACACTACATACTGATATACACCTGAACATCAGCAGGAGAGGACTCTTTAAAGTAGAGACACTACATACTGATATACACCTGAACATCAGCAGGAGAGGACTCTTTAAAGTAGAGACACTACATACTGATATACACCTGAACATCAGCAGGAGGACTCTTTAAAGTAGAGACACTACATACTGATATACACCTGAACATCAGCAGGAGAGGACTCTTTAAAGTAGAGACACTACATACTGATATACACCTGAACATCAGCAGGAGAGGACTCTTTAAAGTAGAGACACTACATACTGATATACACCTGAACATCAGCAGGAGAGGACTCTTTAAAGTAGAGACACTACATACTGATATACACCTGAACATCAAGGACTCTTTAAAGTAGAGACACTACATACTGATATACACCTGAACATCAGCAGGAGAGGACTCTTTAAAGTAGAGACACGACATACTGATATACACCTGAACATCAGCAGGAGAGGACTCTTTAAAGTAGAGACACTACCTACTGATATACACCTGAACATCAGCAGGAGAGGACTCTTTAAAGTAGAGACACTACACACTGATCTACACCTGAACATCAAGGACTCTTTAAAGAGCTTGAAAGGTTGATAATATCGATCTTGCTCTGCAGGTTTGAGTTCAGTGTCTCCATGGTGGAGCTCCACAGGAGGACTCTTGACGTAGCCGTGAAGAACGGAGGGAAGCATCCTGTCCAAACACAAAGGCTTTCTGGGAAAGGTAACTCTTATTAAACGTTCTTCTCCTGAATTAAATCGACTCCCAAAACTTCACATCTGTTGCTCTAAATTGCAGGTACTTGTAGATCTAAGTGGGGAGGACATCTCTAAAGGATGGACGCAATGGTAATTCACTTCATCTGCAGCCTTGAGTGAATTCTTCAGATAATAAACAACTTGTTTCTGTTATTAAATATGCGTTTTCTCTTGCAGGTATGATCTGAGTGATGACGGCGTGTCGTCTCAAAGCTTAAGAAGTATTCACGACCCCCTCCTCTCATAATGGACTCTCCCGTTTCCGCTGTAATATAGACATCTTGTTATTACAAGGGCGCATTTATTTATGTACATTTTTTCAATTCATCCCAGGACTCACGTCGGCATGCAACGACATGTCCCACCTCGTCCTGGTACAGATTGCGTTTGAACTCACTAACTGCCTTGTCTCCGGGGTTTTATGTAAATAAGAAGATGATGATATAATGACTTGCAGGGGGCTTTGTGGCATTGTATTGAAATATGTCAACCTGGTTATTACCGTCTGTTCAATTCAGTTTGAGAACTCGTACCAAAGGAACGGAAACAAACGTAGCGATATTTCTTTTGTCATGCAGTGTTATTTGATTGTTTACCTCTAATCGTACGGTGGTCGTCCGTATTGTTGTTATTTATGCTTGATTGTACACAAGGAATGCACATATGCAAAGAGTAAAATGATTGCACTGTATATTTGACGAGGATGTAAGTGAAGGGGCATTTAGGGCTAAAGTGTGAAATGAAGGATACTTGAATAAGTGGCGTTCGAACCAATCGTGAATAATGTGAGCAGCCGTTTGAAGAGGACTCGAGTTAAGTTGTGTACCGTTGGACGTTTTAAATACCTGTTATCGATCCTGTGCCTTAAATAAACCCGCGGTGTAATGTTTGCCTTCTTTGTTATTATTATTTTGAATGAAATGACGCCTCGGGGGGTTTTGAGGAATAAATGTTTTCTCTTGTGGAAAATGTCTCGCTTGGTTTTCTGTCTTTCTCCCCAATATCTTTAGGAGTTATTTCCACTTTAAATACATGCTATCTGTGGTGGGGAATGTGCAGATGTTAATTCGGTAAAATAGCAATAAAACATGCAATAAATACGATTTTATAAGCATTTAAAATGGTGCTTAAGTTCAAATAAGCATCAATATTTAGTTAAAGTACCAAAATATGGGTATAATTTGGGTCCCTTGAAAGGCGCTATATGTAGTAACAGTAGTAGAACCTTTATATATATAAATCCAAGCTATTATTATTATTATTATTATTATTATTATTATTATTATTATTATTATATTATTATTATTATTATTATTATTATTATTATTATATTATTATTATTATTATATTATTTACTAGAATTTCATTTTTTTTTATTGAATTCTTATTTAATCCTTAATATAATTGTATTTTTTGTATTCTTGTTGTTGTTTTGGTGAAGCACCTTTTTGTATGAGAGGTGCTATACAAATAAGGATAGATATATAAATTGCAATTTAAGTTAAGTTATGCTGGTTCTTATTCTGCTGGGCAACTTAATTCATTGATATATATATATATATAATATATCGTTTGTTTTTGATCAATAACCTAAAGAAACACTATACAGAATGAATCCAATAATTATCGTGTAGCAGGCCATAAGCATAGTATCCCTAACATTAGGTGGTGTAGAGGAAAACAGCAAAGTAGGTAAAGTCAAAACATAACAAGGTTCATTTCCTGCAGAATAAATATAGACGTTTAAATCTCGTGAAGACGCCACACTGGGAAATATACGCAGTGATTTGTCGCCATCGTGTGGTCGAAAATGAGAACTACAACTGTCATTATGGTCATTCTAATAAAGCTTTTTGAACCTTCCTAACGGAGTGAAATGACCCAGAAGTACCTCAGTGGCAGCCAAGATAAGAGCCGTTCGGTTCTCTAGAATATGATAGGAAAGGAGGCTTCAAACTTCCTTTAGTTTAGGAAACACTGGAAAATGCTGCTCCACAATGCCTCGCGGCCGCAGCATTTAAAGAGAGGGAATATTCAGTCCTTCACGGAAAACACGATCGTCATTATGACAGATGTAAATTACCGCTGCTTTCTTAAGCTTTTACATTGTTAAACCATAACTTGCCTAAATGCTTTAGTTTCATTCAGCGTTGTTCCATTCAAGCCTAATCTGATGTATGTATCTCAGTCACAGGTGCTGAACCCCTTGCCCTAATTAGCGCAAGGGTTCAAATGGAGCAACTGTTCAGTGGCAAACGAAATGCTGCCAAATCAGGCTGGGAGTAAGTAGTACACCTATATTTGTCTGTTAAAATGTTTTAATAAATATGCATGCCGGTGAATTCAGATCATGTGTAACTAAAGGCAGGTTGTTAAAGAGATGGGTCTGGAGGGCCAGGTGACTGGTCCGCATCAAACAAATGGGACAACCTGATCACAGAATACAAGGTAAGGCAAATCACGTGGCTGCGCGCTGTGGGGGGTTAGTGTTTGGAGATATTATGATACAGACTTCAACTGGCGACCCCAGCCTCCTATATTAAAATGTGAATTTGCTTAGTTGTTTACACTTTAACATTTAAGGTGTAAGCAATTACACATTTAAAATTAGTTTAATTTGTCTTTAGCTGTGCATTTTTCCTCCACTGCCCTTTAACTAACAGTCTGTTCTCTGTGCTGTCAATAGGAG
This sequence comes from Champsocephalus esox, assembly GCA_036324585.1. Classification (NCBI taxonomy): domain Eukaryota; kingdom Metazoa; phylum Chordata; class Actinopteri; order Perciformes; family Channichthyidae; genus Champsocephalus; species Champsocephalus esox. The sequence continues at coordinate 16,801,374 of CM070496.1, read as the reverse complement.
TTAAAGGATCCCCCAGGAACAGACCGGGGAGAGGCCTCAGCAGCCACCTGGCCATGGAGCCTCGGCAGCTACCTGGCCATGGAGCCTCGGCAGCCACCTGGCCATGGAGCCTCGGCAGCCACCTGGCCATGGAGCCTCGGCAGCCACCTGGCCATGGAGCCTCGGCAGCCACCTGGCCATGGAGCCTCAGCAGCTACCTGGCCATGGAGCCTCGGCAGCTACCTGGCCATGGAGCCTCGGCAGCTACCTGGCCATGGAGCCTCGGCAGCAGCCACATGGCCATGGAGCCTCGGCAGCTACCTGGCCATGGAGCCTCGGCAGCTACCTGGCCATGGAGCCTCGGCAGCTACCTGGCCATGGAGCCTCTGCAGCTCCCTGGACATGGAGCCTCGGCAGCTACCTGGCCATGGAGCCTCGGCAGCTACCTGGCCATGGAGCCTCTGCAGCTCCCTGGACATGGAGCCTCAGCAGCTACCTGGCCATGAGGCAATTGGGGGAAGGCCATCAATCCAGCCTCCCACCCTATTGCCTCATGCCCGTTGTCAAGCCATGGCCAGACTGCTGCTGAGACCTCCACCTCTGCTGGAGAAGGGCCTTCCCAAGTGTCCCTCAGCAGTGAGGAGGAGTCCGTGACCTCCACCAGCTCCCAACCACCTCCTAAAAGGCCAAGGCGAAGTAACAGCGTGTTGGCCTTCCTCCAAAAGCAGTTGGTGAAGGAGGAGGCCCGCGATGCAGCGCTCTCTGAGCAGAACGAGCGACTTATCCATTTATTTTCAGAGCTTGTTAAAAAGAAATAAATGTTTAAGTTGTTGTGAAAACACTAAATTGTGTATATAATTATGTAGTGTCTCTACTTTAAAGAGTCCTCTCCTGCTGATGTTCAGGTGTAGATCAGTGTGTAGTGTCTCTACTTTAAAGAGTCCTCTCCTGCTGATGTTCAGGTGTATATCAGTATGTAGTGTCTCTACTTTAAAGAGTCCTCTCCTGCTGATGTTCAGGTGTATATCAGTGTGTAGTGTCTCTACTTTAAAGAGTCCTCTCCTGCTGATGTTCAGGTGTATATCAGTGTGTAGTGTCTCTACTTTAAAGAGTCCTCTCCTGCTGATGTTCAGGTGTATATCAGTGTGTAGTGTCTCTACTTTAAAGAGTCCTCTCCTGCTGATGTTCAGGTGTATATCAGTGTGTAGTGTCTCTACTTTAAAGAGTCCTCGCCTGCTGATGTTCAGGTGTATATCAGTGTGTAGTGTCTCTACTTTAAAGAGTCCTCTCCTGCTGATGTTCAGGTGTATATCAGTATGTAGTGTCTCTACTTTAAAGAGTCCTCTCCTGCTGATGTTCAGGTGTATGTCAGTATGTAGTGTCTCTACTTTAAAGAGTCCTCTCCTGCTGATGTTCAGGTGTAGATCAGTGTGTAGTGTCTCTACTTTAAAGAGTCCTCTCCTGCTGATGTTCAGGTGTATATCAGTATGTAGTGTCTCTACTTTAAAGAGTCCTCTCCTGCTGATGTTCAGGTGTAGATCAGTGTGTAGTGTCTCTACTTTAAAGAGTCCTCTCCTGCTGATGTTCAGGTGTATATCAGTATGTAGTGTCTCTACTTTAAAGAGTCCTCTCCTGCTGATGTTCAGGTGTATATCAGTATGTAGTGTCTCTACTTTAAAGAGTCCTCTCCTGCTGATGTTCAGGTGTATATCAGTATGTAGTGTCTCTACTTTAAAGAGTCCTCTCCTGCTGATGTTCAGGTGTACATCAGTATGTAGTGTCTCTACTTTAAAGAGTCCTCTCCTGCTGATGTTCAGGTGTATATCAGTATGTAGTGTCTCTACTTTAAAGAGTCCTCTCCTGCTGATGTTCAGGTGTATATCAGTATGTAGTGTCTCTACTTTAAAGAGTGCTCTCCTGCTGATGTTCAGGTGTATATCAGTATGTAGTGTCTCTACTTTAAAGAGTCCTCTCTGTTGATGTTCAGGTGTATATCAGTGTGTAGTGTCTCTACTTTAAAGAGTCCTCTCCTGCTGATGTTCAGGTGTATATCAGTGTGTAGTGTCTCTACTTTAAAGAGTCCTCGCCTGCTGATGTTCAGGTGTATATCAGTGTGTAGTGTCTCTACTTTAAAGAGTCCTCTCCTGCTGATGTTCAGGTGTATATCAGTATGTAGTGTCTCTACTTTAAAGAGTCCTCTCCTGCTGATGTTCAGGTGTATGTCAGTATGTAGTGTCTCTACTTTAAAGAGTCCTCTCCTGCTGATGTTCAGGTGTATATCAGTATGTAGTGTCTCTACTTTAAAGAGTCCTCTCCTGCTGATGTTCAGGTGTATATCAGTATGTAGTGTCTCTACTTTAAAGAGTGCTCTCCTGCTGATGTTCAGGTGTATATCAGTATGTAGTGTCTCTACTTTAAAGAGTCCTCTCTGCTGATGTTCAGGTGTGTATCAGTATGTAGTGTCTCTACTTTAAAGAGTCCTCTCTGCGGATGTTCAGGTTTATATCAGTGTATAGTGTCTCTACTTTAAAGAGTCCTCTCCTGCTGATGTTCAGGTGTATATCAGTATGTAGTGTCTCTACTTTAAAGAGTCCTCTCCTGCTGATGTTCAGGTGTATATCAGTATGTAGTGTCTCTACTTTAAAGAGTCCTCTCCTGCTGATGTTCAGGTGTATATCAGTATGTCCTACGCTGTTGATATATATGGAGAATAAAAGTGGACCCGAAACAGAGCCTTGAGGTACACCATTAGAAATGTTTAACCACTCAGAAGACAGCCCATCAAAGTGAACACATGGGGACCTTTCAGAGAGGCAGTTCACAAACCACCCACTGCATGGCTGGACATGCCGACACTGAGTAGCCTCTGCTTTAAGATGCGATGATCGACGGTATCGAACGCTTTGGACAGGTCAATAAACAGAGCTGCACAACTCTGCTTATTATCGAAGATACTAGTAATGTCATTCACCACTTTCATCGTGGCAGTGATGGTGCTGCGCTGCTTTCTGAATCCTGACTGATGCTCAGACAGGATATCATTTATACATAAAAACTCCTTTACTTGTTTAGTTGTGTAATGACAAACGCTGAATGCTAAATGACAGACCCACTCCAGCGAAATATATCAGCCAAATGTTTATTTAAGAACCGAAACCTGGCCTCAGGGGGCTTTATAATGTGCAAATAAACATGAGCGAAATACAACACAACAGGGGGTGAACATAAATGAAAAAGATGGAGCTTACTTACTACCATACTTACTATAAAAGGAAACAATCATGTAGGTGTGGAGGACGCTGATGTGGGGGGGGGGTGGGGACCCACATCAGCGTCCTCCACGCCTACACCGTGGGTGCTGTCGGCTGTGCGTGGTGATGAAAAGCAGCGTTGCCAACTCTCACGCATCTGGCGTGTGACACGCGCTTTCACTCTCAATCTCAATCTCACGCTCTCACGCTGCCCAAACTATTCTCACGCCAAACACAAGATGAACCGGCGATCGTTTTTGGTTGGTTATTTACAATGTAAGTTGACAGCTGCTCAAGCTGTAGATCCGCTCCCTCCCCGCCCCTACCACTCTTAACAACGTTAACAGACAGCAGAGCAGTGGGAGCCGGTTGGTCAATCCCCGACCCGTATTGCGCATGCGCAGATCTAAGATCCAAGATCCAGTAGAAATGATAAAACGTAAAAGTCTGCTGCTTATTGTTCTACGAGACCAAAATAGAGTCAAAGAGTATATGAGAGAGAGAGTGTGTTAATTAATATATTTGGCAGTTTGGAGTAAGTCTGTAGATTTGTTTGTGTCTGTGTGTTTCATGTATAGGCCTCTCACGATAATTAATTTTGTTGGATACATTTTCCCGGAAATGATTGCGATAAACGATAATATTGTCGGCACCGTTGTATGACCATTTTAGACCACTGACATAATGATAATTTATCGAGTTCATTTTTATTTCATTTTATTTAAGTCAATTAATTGCTTATCGCGACAGGCACACAATAAAACAATGGAAACAAACGTGTGTTTGACTTTCATTAGTGAATGAAAATGTGTGCCCTTTATAGTCTGTGTCCAATATTGTGTATATGTATCCTATATATATGCTAAGGTCCCGCTGCTGACACGATAGCAGTCATTTAGTGCGCATATGTGTAATTAAACCCATGATATCAAAATCTCACTCCAGCCAGGTACCCAAAGTTGGCAACCCTGTGAAAAGCTGGTTTGAGGGGCCCCCAGCGACTAGGAGCGCCACTGAGTGTGAGCAACAATTATTAATGTGATTTTCTTTCACTTTACTTATTTGTTTTAATTTCAACCTTAATGAACAACATATTCTTCGCTGTTGCACACGTTCATAAAGCAACACAATAACAGCGCTTATTAATGATGCGCTTATGGCAAGGCAAGGCAAGTTTATTTATAGAGCACTTTTCAACGCAAGGCAATTCAAAGTGCTTTACAAAAAAAAATGAAAGACATTAAGCATTAAAAAAGAAAAGCTAATAAAATAAACATTTAGGAAAAGTACACGGATAAAAGTTACAGAGAGTCTAAGATGTGAATAGTTCAGTTAAAAGCAGCGACAAAAAGAAAAGTCTTCTTGCTGGATCTGAAAGCAGTCAGAGTCGCAGCGGACCTGCAGGTTTCTGGGAGCTAGCTCCAGATGTTTGGAGCATGATAACTGAACGCTGCTTCTGCAGCGATGGAGAAGGCTCTGATCTCTTTTTCAAGGGAGACCTGCTCAAGTAGTTCCACATGAAACATACAAACATAAATAGAACAGCAAAAGGACATCACACAGCATCATTTACATAATGATCCACACAAACAGGAACCAATAGCTTCCGATTTAGAGAGAAGATAAAGGCATGGACAAGTGTTTCCAAATCCTGCTGTGACATTAGTCTTTTAATCCTAGATATGTTCTTTAGGTGATAGTAGGCTGATTTAGTAACTAAATCTAAATAATGGTAGTCCGTTTCTGGCGCATCATGAATACAATTCTCCTACCCACTATTCCTTAACCCCGTGACGTTTCACACAGAGGTCAAGGAATACACTAGGGGCTGTTGTTTGGACTATTCGACTGCAGCCTAGTACACTCGTTCGAGATAATAGTTGTAAAATAGTTTAGCTTAATTATGTTTAATGAATTTCCCTTCATTAGTATTTACCCTTAGTTATAATAGTTTTTGTTGGAAAAGGTAGTTAATTATTTATCCAGGAGGAGGCGGCCATGCAACGTTTGGATGCCAACCGCCTCTAAAAACCATCAAAAGAACAAGAACGACAGAAGAAGAAGAAGAAGACGTAGAACTACAATTTACGTCAGCGTCACAGCGTCAACGTCTACGTAAAACTCATGACGCGTTTTATCTGAATTTGCGCGGGCTCTTATGGCAGGCTGTCGTTCAGCGGCTGTCGGATCACAGGATTATTAATACAAAGGTAATTATAGACGCTTTTGGATCAAATGTCGTACTTTTTAATCATCGTAATACACATTAACATAAGTAGCAACGATTAGAGTCTTATAAAGCCGTGTAAAAATAAGTATTTTAACGCCGAATTCTAACTGAGCCGTTTGTTTTGATTCTGTCGCTGGTGTTGTGATGCTAGTTTCGTTAGCATGTAGCTGCTCTTCTGTGTGTTTATTGCAGGAATATTGGTGTTGTTTCACGTCTTTTGGAGAACCACAAACATGTCGAAGCGAGAGGCTTTTCTAGAGTCCTGCTGTACGGAGAATGTGGACGATTTCCTCCGCTTTATTCAGCTTCATGTGAGTAACTTCATAGCTGCCTGCACTGAGTGTGAGGAAGTCCGCGGATTGGTCCATTTCGTTCCGGGGACCACATGACATCATGCGTACCCGGAAGAATCAAATGGACAGTGACGTATCTCCAACGAGGCGTTTGGGGAGGTCTTCTCGGTGTTAGAGGTTTACTCGCTGCAGGGTGCACTTTGAGGGTTGTGACTCTGCACACCGTTCACATGCAGAAAAACCTTCATAACAACAAGGGGACGGGTGACAACCAGAAAAGCACGACATGGGACCTTTAAGACTCGTTTTTTCAAAGTTTAGGACTTGACTTGAACTTGCCCATCCTGACTTGAGACTTGACTCGGACTTGCAAAGACTTCAGACTTACTTGTGACTTGCAAAACAATGACTTGGTCCCACCTCTGCAGAATGCCTACATGCCTCAACATCCTGATTTTAGCACATCTTGTAAATTAGTTACATTTAGCTTTGTGTTTTAATTTAAGTTCATAGTTTTTGATATGAAGCAGATTTAATGATATCCTACGGTCGCTGATGTGCGGATGTTGTGTCGTCTTCTGATAACTTTGTTGAGCTTGTTTTTAGCTGCATGTCCTTGATCTCACTGAACAAAGTAAGATAAGGTAGGATAGTAATAGTAAGACAAGATAAGAACATGTGAACTGCTTCAGCTGAGGAGGCTGGCTATGAATCAGAGGAGGAGAGGATTTTGGTATCAGTAAATGGGGTGTGTTCCTACCTAAGTGTGTGTGGCAGGGTGCAATCTTACCTTTGAAGCAGGAGAGGAGAGCACAGATGTCCTTTAAGTTGTCCCAGTCCAAAAGGTGGGATCAGTTTATTTGAAGAAAAATAGGTCCAAACTAATACAGGGTTTTTACCTTCTCTCTTTACAACATTATAATTATACTAAACAACACACACAAATGATGCTGTGATCATGTTCACATATGCAACTTTAATTCACAGTCTTACATTTATTACCAAAATGTTTCCCTTTACCTGCCTATTTCAGTTGTGACATTCTCTCATACAAAGACTGGTGATACTAAAAGCCCATTCAAAATCCCGCAATGATTCGGAGGGATTTCCTCACGTGGCAGGTGTCACTAAACCATCAAAATCCCGCAATGACTGATTCGGAGGGATTTCCTCACGTGGCAGGTGTCACTAAACCATCAAAATCCCGCAATGACTGATTCGGAGGGATTTCCTCACGTGGCAGGTTTCACTAAACCATCAAAAATCCTCTTTCATAAAATCATTCCATGCAGCATTCAAATCAATTCACTCAGCATTCAAAGCAATTCCCTCATCATTTCAACCAAGAAATGCAAGAGATATTCACCCAGTTTGAGAGAACCTTACCGAGAGCTATTAACCCAGCTCTGAAGGACAGAGTTTACCGGGAGAGAGTATACCAGGGGTTCCCCCCCCTCTCCCCAGACGAAATCCAAAAAAGCCAGTCTTTTTATGCTCAAAGAACCGGATAGAAAACCCACAAACACCTCCTCTATACCCAACCAACATATTCTGTTGGCTCTGGCATAAGACACACCTTCCCAGGTTTGTGTAAAACAAAACATGACTAGACATATTCTATGACTATGACACAACCACCTTTTTGAGGCCTCCATGTGTTTCTCCTTAAGTCCGGAGCCCCCCTCCCTGCTGTGAGAGGAGAGGGAAGAACCTGCCTCCTCTCTATCAGAGAGCAGGGCATGAATCATTGTTAGGCCTTACACTCAACTTAACAAACCACTTTGTTTTGTTTATGCTGTAAATATAGAAAAGCATATAATATGGAGCATTTTAATTGTGGGTTATACAAGAATATAATTGATTATATTTAATTATAACTAACTTTCGTTTTAAGTATTCACTTCATACTATGAAGTTCTCAACAAGTAAGACAAGATAAGAACATGTGAACTGCTTCAGCTGAGGAGGCTGGCTATGAATCAGAGGAGGA
>CM070496.1:16783245-16793131 GCA_036324585.1 Champsocephalus esox | reverse complement strand
AAAGGGGTGGGCTATATAGGAGTTATGGGTGTGGCACACAACACTCAAACACACCCCACAAAAAACACAAAAAAAAAACGACCCGACCCTACTCACCCGTACTACACAACTCTTACAAAAACCCAACCACCAACACCTCACGACCTATACAAAAACCCTCCTCACCCAACACCCCCATATCAACCACAAGAAACGTACCCCCCAATACACACAAGCGCCCACAACTACCGCTCATGATGCCTCCCCCACGGGCTCCCAAACCACCAGCAGCGAACGAATGCGACTACACCCTAAAACCTCCCGTAATTAACAACCACGTGATGCTATAACCCATGACGAAGGATACGCCCAACCCATCTCACTTACCTGCCAACGCGGCACCTCAGCAACCCCATGCCACAATACCACCACCACCACGATCACGACGCAACCAAACGACTGGCACAACTGAGAACGCAAGAGTCGAACCACGACAAACCAAAATAAACAGAACATCACTAGCAGTTATGCTCCTAGACCAAACAAATCAAACAGACAATCACGACGTACACCCCCCGAGTAAAGTCACAAGAGACCCGGAAGAAACAGGACAATAGGCGCCCACCAGACAAGCCGTAAAAGTGGAAGCTGAGCTTAGCACTGACCGTGTGATGAAACGGTAAAACAGGAGATCCGGGATGACATGACCAAGACCAGGCCCAAAGGCTAACAAGAAGCTGCCGACCGTACAAATCTGGCTATCGTCAGCATAGCAGTGGAATGCGATGCCGTGCTTTCTAAAAATGGACCCAAGAGGGAGCAAATAGAGGGAGAATAGCAGGGGGCCTAACACTGAGCCCTGTGGGACCCCATACAGGAGTGGAGCAGAGGATGACTCGGAGTCACCGAGGCTGACAGAGACAGTTCTGTCCTTCAAACATGACCTGAACCATTCCAGGGCTTCTCCCTCAATGCCCACCCACTGCTCCAAGCGGGAGATCAGGATGTCGTGGTCGACTGTATCGAAAGCAGCCGTTAAATCAATAAGTAGGAGCACCACGCAGTCCCCAGAGTCAGTAGATACGAGGATGTCATTAAAGACTCTTAAAAGCGCTGTTTCAGTGCGGTGCATAGTTTTAAAACCGGATTGGAAAACCTCCAGTATGTTGTTCTCTTCCTGAAAAAAGCATAATTTGACGGTAGACAATCTTCTCCAGGATCTTTGACGTAAAAGGCATTTTGGAAATGGGCCTAAAATCAGCCAGAACTGTGGGATCCAGGCTGGGTTTTTTAATACGAGGTTGCACTACTGCATGCTTCAGGTTTTCGGGGACCTTCCCTGAGAGCAGGCTGCTGTTTCAAACTGCCAGCACAGATGGTCCGACAGTGGGGAAAACCTCTTTAAAAAGTCGAGGCGCGGCAGGGTCATTTGGAGAACCAGAGGGCTTTAACTTGGAGACAATCTCCTGTACAAAAGACAGAGCTACAGACTGATTAAAGGCAGCAGAGCACGGTGCAGGAACTGAGGGCAGGAGCAGAGATTTGAGCTCTAGTGGAGTTCACCTTATTAATGAAAAAGTGAAGAAAATGTTCACAGACCGCGGTAGAGGTCTCCGTAGAGCTCTTCTGGGGGGCATTAAGGACCACATCAATAGTCTGGAACAGAACGCGTGGCTTAAGGCGATTTGACAGACAGATGTCAGATCAAAGTTTGCTTTTTGCCTCCTTCACAGTGATCTGATAGAAACGCCAACACTCCCTCAACATTTCAAATGCAACTTGCAGTTTGTCCTTTTTCCATTTACGCTCAGCTCCACGGCAATCCTGTCGGACAGCCCGAGTCGTGTCATTTCACCAAGGCTCAGATTTAGTTTTAGGTAGGTTCCCGATTCACACAGTTCTGTTTAAAGGCGACAGAGAACTGACCAGCAGTGGAGGGGTTAATAATGCGAGCGCGCCGAGGAGCAGCGCGCGGTTTAACCGTTTCACAAGCAAGACTCATATCAAATAATTCAGGCATGTGATCAGAGAAAAAGGCGTCACAGATCTCCAGGTTAAGAACAGGCAAACCATAAGATAACACAAGATCAAGTGTGTGTCCGTGTGCCTGCGTGGGGCCAGACACAGACTGCACAAGACTAAAGGAATCAACTAGGTCTAAAAAGTCCTTTGCCATAGCTTTGTCGGGGCAACACACATGAATATTAAAATCCCCAACAATAATACTAATTATTACTCTTTTCACGTGATATTTCTACCCTTCATTAGCTCTGATTTGTTAGCTGTGATTGGTCAACCACTTAGAGATGTCCCGCCCCTCGTACAATGACAGCCAATGGGAGCGTGAGTGTCCTGTAGTGATGTCTTTATGTTCTATAACACAGGGATTTGAGCCTCTTCAGACCGTTTACATGCACACACAAACTCCCACAGGAGAGGGAAACTCCAATTATTTTATATTACTACACCTCAATATTTGTTCAGTTAGTGCTGCAGTGTGTGTGTGTGTGTGTGTGTGTGTGTGTGTGTGTGTGTGTGTGTGTTTACCCTCAGAGCCATCCTCAGTTTGATGGTGGAGCTGGGTCCGGAGTTTTTGAGAGGAAAACTCTGAGTCAGCGTCATGTTTTCCTCCGTCAGCAGGCTGCTCAGAGGCACCGTCAGATTACCCAGGGTGCACTTGTGCTTGTCATCTTTCACCTGTGCATTAAGAGCAATGGTGTGAGCAGAGATGGTAGAAGTACACACATCCTTTCCTCAAGTAGAAGTACAGATACTCGTGTTTAAAAATACTCTGGTGAAAGTAGAAGTACTGACTAAACTTCCTTACTCAAGTCAAAGTAAAGAGGCTTTGAAGTGTCCTTCAGTAAAAAGTACCCATAGCTAGCAGCTGCTTTAAAGAGTACCTGACCTCCCTTTATATCAATAGAACAATAATGTCATTGTTAGCTAATGAATGTTTCCATGGTGACCAACGGCAACATGACAACGTTTCCATTGGTCCCTCTTCTTTAGAGAAGACCAGGAAGTGATGGATACACGGATCGTGTTCCAACCAATAGGCACGCAGTGACTCTAAACAAGAATAATGACCACGCACCAACACACATTCAGACTAAAGGAACCAGCTGTTTGGGAAATGAGAGAAGTAGAAAGTACAGGTATTTGAGTTCAACATGTAAGAAGTAGAAAGTACAGGTATTTGAGTTCAACATGTAGAGAAGTAGAAAGTACAGGTATTTGAGTTCAACATGTAAGAAGTAGAAAGTACAGGTATTTGAGTTCAACATGTAAGAAGTAGAAAGTACAGGTATTTGAGTTCAACATGTAAGAAGTAGAAAGTACAGGTATTTGAGTTCAACATGTAAGAAGTAGAAAGTACAGGTATTTGGGTTCAACATGTAAGAAGTAGAAAGTACAGGTATTTGAGTTCAACATGTGAGAAGTAGAAAGTACAGGTATTTGAGTTCAACATGTAAGAAGTAGAAAGTACAGGTATTTGAGTTCAACATGTAAGAAGTAGAAAGTACAGGTATTTGGGTTCAAACGTGTAAGAAGTCAAAGTGGTCAGAAAAATAAGAAGTGGAGATGTACTGAACAAAGTATTTGTACTCCAATACTCCCTACCTCTGTGTGTGACGATTTATATATATATATATATATATATTATATATATAACATTTGTTTGTGTACCTCCAGCTCCAGCTCCTGCCTCTTCGGGTTGTGGACGAAAAAGGAGAAGCAATCCTCCCAAAGAGGCTCCTTGGTCTTATAGCGGATCTTTAGAGCAGACAGGAAGTCGTTCGTTCGTTAATCACGAGAGAGAAAAGGCTAATTAACAACGGGATCTATTGATGGCAGCTTTAACGACACACATGGGTATTTTCATTGGTTAAGTGCAGCTGAGTACATTTACTCCATATCGATGAGGGATATTTTGTAAAAACACAGAAGCGTTGTGGTCGCTTTGAGGCCTGATTCAGGGTCGAGAAAAATTGCATAAATACACATTGATTAATTAAAAATAGCTATATTCTGTACGTACCACATTCGCCCACATAGCAAGCATCGGCATGGACTTCAGATTAAAAGTCATGACTACAAATTATTATTATCTTGTAAATTAGATTAGGGAAAACATATTCAAGTATAAATGCCTAAATAAATATAAGAATGATTTAATAAATACAAAAGTGAATAAATGAATAAAATTGATTAAGAAAAACAAAATGTAATTAATTAATTAAAAATCATAACTTAATAATTAAATACACAAATACATGTAGTGTGTTGCGCAACACAATAAAGTATAATATATTTTCATAAATAAATAATCGAATGAAAGATAAATAAATAATGAATTAAGTGAGTGCAACATTTTTTTGAGCATAAATGCATGAAATAAGAAACCAATAAATACAGAATGAACTTTGATGTCAACCGCCACTCACGAGAAATGACTTTGCAACATGTATTCCTGCAAATAAACCGCTGTATTCAATCTGTAACACTTGATGTTGAAGCCTCACCTTGCTCTCCAGGGTTTTGTGTCCCACAGTGAATTGGACAAAAGGACTGGGCTCGCTGCTACTCTTCTTCGCAGACTGTGAGAGAATCAGAGGAGGAGCTATGAGACATAACGCACATCATACCTGCAGCCAAACATGAGCTTAGCAGTTAGCACACAGTGGCTTCATCACGCAGGGCTGCAGGCAGACGAGGAGACTGCAGAGCTTTCTAATTATAGCATGCTGGCTTTTCTTCTGACTGGCAGATATTGTTATTCTGGAGCTGAACCTCTGTCTCTTACTTTCACTTCACGTCCTTCCCAGCAGTATTACATTTAAGCTCCACTTCGTACACTCAGGCAGATTAACACAAGCCCTCTCGATGATAGGCTACCACTGAAGACCAGAAAACCCATTGTAAATACAGTCGTACGGTGGCCAACAGAGCGCCGTAAAACGCCCCAAAAAACCACAGGAGAAATGCGAAAATGTGCGTAGAAATACTGTGTTTATATATATATATATTTGTACTTCTAGAATCCGTCTAAGTTAACGCTCTCTTCAACAAACATGTGAGCCTATTTGACTAATTACTTCCATATATCGCCCTTGTGCTGGCGTGTCTGTAACCAGTGATGACACCTGATTTACATATCTTCTTTTAATTGGTGGAAGCAGACAAGCTGCACAAGTCATTTATTTGTTTGTTGGTTGGCTTTTGGAAAGGCTAACACTGGTGTGCATCCACATGTCGAAATTAGAGACGGCAACAACTGCAATATACGCAAATATTGTCTGAATCTTCGCTCTGAAAGACCTATTTAAGGAAGGGTCACGGCCCGTCCACACACAGGCATGAAAGGAATCTATCAAAGCTTCGCCCATTCACTTGAACGGGGTGACGTAGAAGGTTTTGAATCTTCGCCGAACTGCATTGTGGGTAGCGGAGCGTGGCTTTGCATCGTGAGCATCAAAAGTCGAGCAATGTTCAACTTTTGATGCTCCCGATGCTTTCGAAGCTGGCAGCCAATCAAATCCCGTGTATGCAAATCTGACAGTACAAGCGCTAGCCAATCAAACCGCGTGCAAGCAGGGAGAGCCGCAGTTCATTTCCTCATATTCCAAACGAGAAGTTACGGGAGCAAATCACCCGGTTCTTTGCGACCAGAACTATTACCGGGATACAAACCGGAGGAGCCGGCATGGAGGGAGGGGGCAGAGGCAGAGGGGGAAACTGGGTAGGGTTTCGCCTGTTTGGGGAGTTTATATCCAGTTTACTTCGTTTTAACATTGCTTTGTATGCCGGGGGCGGAGATTCCTGTGATTGGTTGTTGGTCGCCTTGGGCGCGTGAAATCGCCCAGCTTCAGACACGCCCCGCTTCAGACACGCCCAGCTTCAAGATTTTTCAAGATTTGTTTTCATGCCTGTGTGTGGACGGGCCGTGAGGGTAGGAAAGACATCAAAACAGCTTCCAAGTATAGCCGTAATTAAAGACCGCTGCACATTTTGCAAAATGGACACATCAGGTTTATCTCAATTGGTGGAAAAGTTAGCCTAGCCACGTAGCTCTGCATTTAGGTCAACAGAGGCCGTTTCTCAATCTCGAGGATACTGGCTTCCAAGCCAATATTTCAAGGATGCTACGTCATCGAGTGCCGCCGAAGGACTGTTCCAATCTCCAGCATACTTGGAATTCCACCGAGGCCGCGTCCTTGGTTTGGGGGTAATTTCGAGGCTGCACATGGGTAGACTTCGCGTCCTTAGAATCCCCACAATGCTTTGCACACGGACCAATTTCAAAAACCCTTGCGGAGAATGGCTGAACCGACGCAGCACACATTGAAATGTAGTGTAGTGGCGTAGAACACGTGTTGGTACATGTGTGACTTTGTTCCATTTGTTATCACTAGAAATGTGATCCTGAAAGTAAAGCAAGTTCATAATTAGATAGACATCGTGAGGGATTTATTTTCGGTACAGTTTACGTTGAAACCGTTAGAGAGAGTAGCACACTTGTTAGCCTGTTCCATTCTTCTTCGTTTTCCGAAGCCGTGGCTTGGAAGTATACTGGCTTCGTTTCTGAAGGAAGTGACTTGGAGGTACGCGACTACCAAGCCAGCATCCTCGCGATTGAGAAACGGCCAAAGAGCGTCTCATTGGATGTATCTGTACTCCATGGCCGTTTCTCAATCTCGAGGATTCTGGCTTCCAAGTCAATATTTCAAGGATGCTACGTCATCGAGTGCCGCCGAAGGACTGTTCCAATCTCCAGCATACTTGGAATTCCAACGAGGCCGCGTCCTTGGTTTTGGGGGTAATTTCGAGGCTGCGCATATGTAGACTTCGCGTCCTTAAAATCCGCACAATGCTTTGCGCACGGACCGATTTCCCCAAATCTGTGGCGGAAAATGTAAGTCGGGGCCTCTCATGTGACGCACACCTGCACACTTGCTCGCCTGTTCCACTCTTCGTTTTCCGAATGCCAGGAAGGATTCTCGCCTCGCTTCTGAAGCAAGTGACTCGGAAGACGTGTGCTACCAAGCAAGCGTCCTCGCGATTGAGAAACGGCCCCATGTTCCCACACAATGCAGCAGTGAGCTCGCCGTGGACAGATGGGACTGCCACTGCACTGGACCGCTCTTTAAATCTAAGAAACGTCCTGCCTTCCTGCTCCATTATCAGATCCTGAAACTGGCCGTGCTGTTATTCAGGTTTGCCGTTTAAAACCTTTGACCTAATTCACTTCAAATGCAAGATCAATCACGTGTAAGGACATCTGGATATGCACACAGTGGCCACAGTTTCAATACAGACAGTCGAGTGCAGTGTTAGACGTTTGCATGCACGTTAGGAAAGATATACAACCCCACAACACGACACAACACAATGCAATCATCCACCTTCATGCTCACTGATAATCGTGACACCACGCGACGCTGGACGGGGCACAGGTGGGACTCGGGTGTGATCTGTGCATGCAAGCCATGTTTCCCACGTTACCTTCAGCGCCTTAAAGACTGACACTTGCTTCGACCCGTCATAGGTGAAATCTGACAGGTTGCTCTTTCAGCCACGAGAGGGAGAGAATCACACCTGGGTTAGTCAGACGGCAGTGGTAGGGCGTGGTTTGAGGACATGACGCCAGGACAACATGTGGAAATATGAAGGATGTGGGTGATCAGTAAAGAGCGGTGGACTCTGCAGGGAGCGAAGGATGAAAACAGAATAATGAGGGTGTCTGGATCTTCTGGAGGAGCTACTTGTGGCTTTTCCAGGCGCTCTGTATCTGTGCAGCGACATCATAATTGGCTCGCTAATGCAGACAGAGATCCTGATGAGCTCTGCCAGCGGCTCTCTGTTCTGCAGATACTGTAAATCACAGCCTCGCACTAAACATTATCTGACTACTTTAGAAGTGGAAGCTAGTGTTAATGGTTATCTGGCACTCGAACCGTGCAGCTAACACATGCTGAAAGATGCAGGTTTTGAAACTCTCAAACCCACGTCAGCGCACACCGCTAATGCTAACACTAGCAGGATGCACAACTCACAAATATGGTTCTATACTCGGAGGTATTGCTCTCACAAAAGACTAGCCCCGACGCTCTCCTCTCACTTAAGTTCCCGCAGCCTAAGCTGCCCGAGAAGACGCTCTTTAGGTGGAGAGGAAGGAGGGTGGAGACAGAAGGGTGGAGTAATGAGATGGAGGGTTCTTCACAGGGTAGCTTTAAAGACATTTGGTGCAATAGAGTGGTGTGGTGTTTGTGTAGGAAGACCTGGGAGTTAGCATCACAAGGACTCTTGCAACAAAAAGTCAGTGGGATTTCTCTGTGTGATTTGGGATTATTGCAGAAAATAATATCAATGTTTATGATACTTCACGTCACCACCGCTAAGCTAAAGGCGGCTAATGTTGGGCTACAAAGGAACTACAGCACGGTCACATGACTTCACGTCACCACTGCTAAGCTAAAGGAGGCTAATGTTGGGCTACAAAGGAACTACAGCACGGTCACATGACTTCACGTCACCACCGCTAAGCTAAAGGCGGCTAATGTTGGGCTATAAAGGAACTACAGCACGGTCACATGACTTCACGTCACCACCGCTAAGCTAAAGGCGGCTAATGTTGGGCTATAGAGGAACTACAGCACGGTCACATGACTTCACGTCACCACCGCTAAGCTAAAGGCGGCTAATGTTGGGCTATGAAGGAACTACAGCACGGTCACATGACTTCACGTCACCACCGCTAAGCTAAAGGAGGCTAATGTTGGGCTATAAAGGAACTACAGCACGGTCACATGACTTCACGTCACCACCGCTAAGCTAAAGGCAGCTAATGTTGGGCTATAGAGGAACTACAGCACGGTCACATGACTTCACGTCACCACCGCTAAGCTAAAGGAGGCTAATGTTGAGCTATAAAGGAACTACAGCACGGTCACATGACTTCACGTCACCACCGCTAAGCTAAAGGCAGCTAATGTTGGGCTATAAAGGAACTACAGCACGGTCACATGACTTCACGTCACCACCGCTAAGCTAAAGGAGGCTAACGTTGGGCTATAGAGGAACTACAGCACGGTCACATGACTTCACGTCACCACCGCTAAGCTAAAGGCGGCTAATGTTGGACTTTCAAAACACTGTCGTGCTAAAATGCTATCTAATCTCTGGGCATTAGGTCTCATTCCTGCACGGGTCAATAAAAAGCATTCAAATAGCATTAGATAACCTTAACCTTGTAGATCATATGATATAGTGGATAGACATGGTGTAATTGGAGGCAATGAAGAAATAAAGACTACTTTAGCTTGTATTTCTCTAAACATTCTTGTTTTCCTAACTAGTTATGCAGTCCAACAAATCCCATATGAGTGTGAAGGAGGCTTACATGTAATATGAAGGTCCATTGTTCTGTCTGACTCAGCTGTATGTGTTGATACGTCAACACTGATTGGACGTCCGCGTAAAAGATACTAATATTTCAAGTTCTGCCAACAGCCACATAAATATTGACCCTGAGTTGAAATGAATTCATCATTTAAAATCGTTAAATCTGTTTGCCGCTTGAAGCTACATTCATAAAAATCAGATAGCGGTGGCGGAGATAATGAGGAAGATAATAAAAGCCCCGGTTGTTACAGTCGGTTCAGCTGGAGGTCAGAGAGCAAGACAATAAGCATTTCATCAGTAAGGAACGCTGCTGCACACTGACCAATAATCCATATTTAAACACGTGTGCAAAGCTGGTTCTTCCCACCAAACTGGTCCAGAGAGTAGCTATGTGTGTGTGTGTGTGTGTGTGTGTGTGTGTGTGTGTGTGTGTGTGGGTATGTGTGTGTGTGTGTGTGTGTGTGTGTGTGTGTGTGTGTTAAAGAGACCAAGAAGCCTGCAA
>CM070496.1:16763245-16778245 GCA_036324585.1 Champsocephalus esox | reverse complement strand
AAAGAGTCCTCTCCTGCTGATGTTCAGGTGTATATCAGTGTCTTAATGGATGACTCTGCTGTGATTTACCCACAAAACCCTCATAACTTTTTTATTTATTTTACATAAAACCCAAACAGTCCCCTGGAGAAGCACCGAGCGTTTCAACTAACCGAGATGAAAGAGGTATGTTGTAAACACTGCATCCGTCAAAGTATATATAAATATTCAAAACAAAGCATCTGATGCCGGAGGGCTGTGGACCGTGGGGACCGGTGGGGACCGTGGGGACCGTGTGGACCGTGGGGACCGGGGGGACCGTGGGGACCGTGGGGACCGTGTGGACCGTGGGGACCGGTGGGGACCGGTGGGGACCGGGGGGACGGTGGGGACCGTGGGGACCGTGGGGACCGTGTGGACCGTGGGGACCGGTGGGGACCGGTTCCTGGCTGCACCTCATTACGTCACTGTCTTTCTGTTTGATTCGGACTGTACCACTACGATAAAGTTACAGGTGTGTTGAATTGATGGATGCTAAGGGAAGGACTATCAGGAACACCAATGGAAATGTCTGTCCAAAACGTTTCAAGGAATGATGAATCAGAATACCTTTATACGTCCAGCAGAGAGGACATGTGCTTCAGCAGAAAAGAGCCACACTGCGGTACTTCTCCCACAAAGGTTCATGGAACTTAGTTCATGATCGCGTTCACACCAAAAAGAGCCGGTACTAAAAGTAGTTCATGTGAACCTTTTTACCCGCTCCAAAGCCCCTGCTCTCTTTAGTGAGAAGAGAGCTATATGTCTGATTGGCTGGGCGGATTGCAAACCACGCCCCGTAACACTTTTGTGAAGCCGCCATTTTATTATCCTCGCATTAGCATTATTAGCATTAGCATTAGCCCAGCGCAGAAACGCAGAGAGACTAACTTATGGCAACACAAAATAAAGCATGGGAGCGGTGGAGATGAGGAGGTGTCGGCGTTCTGGAGATTTACTCGGAAGGCTTCAGTAGCAGCTGCTGGGACTCCCAGCAGCTGCTACTGAAGCCTTCCCCAACTCCGGGGACTTCCGGCCGGGGACTCCGGGGGCAGTATACGCCGTGAAGTGGGTTGCGGCCTGCCAGTAAACCCGAAGCAGAAGAAGAAGAAGTGACGTCAGCGGCTTCATTTGCCTAATCCTCCCCCAGGGACTTATTCCGGTGTGAACGCGATCTGTACTCAGTTCATGAGAACCTTTGTGGGAAAAGTACCGCGGTGTGAAAGACGGCTTAATGTCAACTAAGAAGCATGCTTAACAAAACATGTACAAGTGGGGTACAACAAGTGTGATAGTGTGAGCATCTCCTCGTTGAATCAGTCTGTCTGTGGATCCTACCTTTGGCATGGGGAAGCGCAGTTTCGCCAGCTCCACGTCCCCCACCAGGGGGATGGTGATGCGATTGGGTAACACCAGATAGCTGTAGATAATGTCTTGAATGAGGTTGTCGGAGAAGCCCCTGTGAGTGTTGGGAAGAACACAAACACGGAGGGAAAGCAGTGAATTATTTAACGGACAGAAACGGCGCCCTTGGGTTATAAATATTCTCTTTTATTCTGAAGCTTAGCACGGAGCACTTCTGATTTACATGCAAGGAGGAAGATTGGAGTCGATTCAAGCGTGTGTGTGTGTGTGTGTGTGTGTGTGTGTGTGATATTGCACTCTGAAGACTGTTAAAATATGTTTTCCTTAATTGGGCCAATCTCTTCTTCGGTTTTCTGCACTCACATCCACTGTGTGTGTGTGTGTGTGTGTGTGTGTGTGTGTGTGTGTGTGTGTGTGTGTGTGTGTGTGTGTGTGTGTTCCGCTAATGATTCAGTGACAGTGAAGGCATCAGACAAAGGCTCTCCTTTTTATTTTTATTAATTTAGCCGCAGCTGGAAAATTGCAATCATGGCACGAAAAAAATTCATCCTCATCTTCTGGAGGATATTGCTCAGGCTGTCCCTCCAAGGGAATACAGTGGAGCTGTCCATTTATCACAACAACAACAACAACAACAACAACAACACAGGCTTGTAGCACAGATTAAGGAAGTGTACTGCCTCACATATCCATTCGGTTTTGTTCTTTACAGAGAACAAGAAAACCCTTTAAAAAACTATTAAGTTTTATAAAAAATGTTTTGAACGTCAGCGTGATGTGAGGAAACTTCTCGATTTACTTTCTCTTCATTTTTTTTGAATCACTATTAAACGCCTCATCCTGTGTTTCCAGGTGATAGTAATCTATATTCTATATTAATCGATATCTGTAAGAGTCCAAAATCACACATTAAGTATACACGGATACATCTGATTGGTTAGCTGACTGGCTCTGTTGTGATTGGTCAACCGCGTGGAGATGTCCCGCCCCTTTGCCTTTCACATGTTGTTGGCGTTCCGTAGTGATGTCACTATGTGGAAATTCACCCTTTGCAGACCATTGACATGCACTAAAACGTACAGTAGACACTACAGGAGAGGGAGCACCACAACAAGCAGAATATGGCCTCTTTAAGTCTGCTCTAAAGTGTCTATTTGGACATTTTGGATGCCTCTACTATCAATTTCTCCGAATTAGGATCCACTCCCTGCAGGAACTGCTAAATCTACAACATACACACCTTTGGACGCTTTTTGAAACAGCGGACCTGATGCATTGGTCCCATGCGTTCTGTAATGGTCCACTAGTGCAGTTCCTTGGTGGCAGTCTGTGTGTAATCGGGTTATAAATATAGAAACTCCTCACGCATTCGGTCGAGGATGCTTAATAAGTTGAATGTTCCAAACCCAGAACATGCCCGCAAACAGGGCCGCCTACAAGCCCAGGGGCCTACGGAGATGGGGGGCCTATCATGAGCCAATCATTTTATTTCGGGTGTTTTATTTTTATTTTAAATAAACACAGTCTTGGCTTTCAGGATATTAAACTTGTTTCGGCAAATTCAGAAGATAAATACAGCGTTGAAGCTTCGGCATGATTACAAGCGGAGAGCGGAGTAACTTGACGTCACAGCGGGCACAACAACAGCCGGGGTTTCTCCTGAGGGTTTCCCCGGGACACAAACACAATACACACAAACGCAAAAATACACACACACACACAAACACACTCGTGAGTTTCCCCCAGACCAGTAATCCAAACGAAAATATCTTCCCTCCGTAGTCTTTTGATCATTTGCTAATAACCAATCAGATCGATGGATTCCAGAGAGAGTCAGTGGGCACCGCTCAACAGCCAATCAGAATGAGAATATGCTTCACATGTGACGTATTCAAATTGCGAGTGATTGAGTGACAGGTGAAGGTTGTTGAGGAGAACATCTTGGAGAAGAACAAGTTTGAGAGGCGCTCGGAAAAGGAAACCTAACACTGATGTGAATTGAGCGCGACATTCTTCGTGAGACGGATTTTCAGAACATCATAACGGCTTTTCAGACGGAAGCTAAAGAGGCGAGGCCATGCTGCACTATTCATTGATTCCCAGCAGCCTGCAGGTTTAAATGTGCATTGTTTTACATAACGTGTGTGTGTGTGTGTGTGTGTGTGTGTGTGATTGCACTCTGAAGACTGTGTTAAAATATATGTTCCTTAATTGGGCCAATCTCTTCTTCGGTTTTCTGCACTCACATCCACTGTGTGTGTGTGTGTGTGCGTGTGCGTGTGCGTGTGTGTGTGTGTGTGTGTGTGTGTGCGTGTGTGTGTGTGTGTGTGTTGATTAAATAGGCTCCAGGGCCTGATGGCAGGTTCAGACGGGCTTGCCCGTAAATACTGATGAGTTACTCTGCGCTCCGGCCAGAACCTTTGTGACATTTTGGAGAGAAGTGGAGTTCGCGAGTATTGATTCAAATACCAGGGGGTTTGAAATCACTGCAGTAAATGAAGTCCTTCCCAAATATATGATTATCGATGTTGAATAAGAGCTTTTTGGACATTAAAGCAGTCGAGACACTCGTTTCAACCTGAATGTGAGCTCTTTTAAAGTCGAAAACACAAATTACTCGACTGCAATCATCTTAATTAAGCTTGCTGTGTTTGTGTCTGTCTGGAGAAACATTCAATTGAACAATAAAGCTGATTATTTTCAGAGGAAACGGCTCTTCCCTGTGAGCCGATGGCATTCTCTGGTGGGGGGCTGTAAAGGGATTTCTGCTGCATTTCTGCTGCATTTTCCACCGGCGTACCGTACACACTGGAGGAACCCACGAGCCTGCTGCAAGCTGTACGGAAGCTGTGTTCACATCCTCCTCTAACGGACAGCTATTGGATGGAGCCTTTCTACAGATCTTCTCGGATCATTGACGATGAATTTAAATTACTTTCTGACCCCCCTGACCGGTCCAGTGGCGCCACCATGACGGGACATTTCTCTAAAACTATTGATCGCCAAGAAAGATTGCTGCAGGGATGATTTATTTAGATTTTGATTTTGATATATTTTATAAATCCCTCGTGGGGAAATGGTTTCTCTGCATTTGACCCATCCTGTGTTAGGGACACCTCGGTAGCACTTGGTCTTGCCGGGACTTGAACTGGTGATCTTCCAGTTGCCAAGTCCCTATCGACTTCGCCACCACCGCCCCCATTTATTCTGAAGAAGGTCAACAATACACTGGTTCCCTCCACAAAACGCCAATGGGCTATAAAGGAACTACAGCACGGTCACATGACTTCACGTCACCACCGCTAAGCTAAAGGAGGCTAATGTTGGGCTATAAAGGAACTACAGCACGGTCACATGACTTCACGTCACCACCGCTAAGCTAAAGGAGGCTAATGTTGGGCTATAAAGGAACTACAGCACGGTCACATGACTTCATGTCACCACCGCTAAGCTAAAGGATGCTAATGTTGGGCTATAAAGGAACTACAGCACGGTCACATGATTTCACGTCACCACCGCTAAGCTAAAGGAGGCTAATGTTGGGCTATAAAGGAACTACAGCACGGTCACATGACTTCACGTCACCTCCGCTAAGCTAAAGGTGGCTAATGTTGGGCTATAAAGGAACTACAGCACGGTCACATGACTTCACGTCACCACCGCTAAGCTAAAGGAGGCTTATGTTGGGCTATAAAGGAACTACAGCACAGTCACATGACTTCACGTCACCACCGCTAAGCTAAAGGAGGCTAATGTTGGGCTATAAAGGAACTACAGCACGGTCACATGACTTCACGTCACCTCCGCTAAGCTAAAGGTGGCTAATGTTGGGCTATAGAGGAACTACAGCACGGTCACATGACTTCACGTCACCACCGCTAAGCTAAAGGTGGCTAATGTGGGGCTATAAAGGAACTACAGCACGGTCACATGACTTGTTAGCCTTAGCATTTGATCCTTGGATCAGACTCACAGAGCTAGTCTTGTTTTTAATCCGATTTTGAAACCATCACAACAACTTTGACCCATTACCAGATGTAAACAAGTCGGACACGTGTTGCGTAATGAATGATCCCAACAGATTATTGTCGGTGAGTCACTGGGCGAGCCTTTAGCTGAGCAGCTGATGCTGTCTGTCCATCTGATGCATTCAAGGAACTCCGTCTCTACAGATAAGATTTCACCATCTGGGCGTCTCACACCCATTCACACAAGCACATGTCAGAGCACATGTTACATGGATCTATTTCACCCCCACAGAGAGGTGGGAAGTATTGGGGTACACATACTTGTTGTACTTCTACTTGAGTAAAGGATGTGTGTACTTGTGCCATCTCTCACCACGGAGGAATCAACAACAGAAGACCTGACGGAGACGTATGCAGCATGAATCCAATAAATTCACATGCAGCATTCATGCACTTTATTTGGCGTGTAAATAATGCATGGACCAATCAGCTGGCGGTAATTGTGCTGGGATGTTAGCATCTCTTAATCGACTCTCGTTTGCTCAGCCCACACACACACCCCATGGGGGGGAAAGCCACTTCATTTTCATAATAACAGAACAAAACATAATACACACAAATCAGTTGTAAAATAAAGCACAATAAATACTAGTTGTCTGAAGAATATTCACACATACCGAAGAATATTGAATTCACTTACTCCTTGGTGTCAACCATGTACATATTCCACTTTTCCTATTGAATGCATTCTCTTGGATTCTCAATTTTTCCATGACAGAAATATCTTCAACAATTTCCAGCCACTGCTCCCGAGTCGGAGCGTTCCCATTAAGCCGATTTCTGGTTATAGCTTTCTTACTCGCTGCAAGTAAAACCGTAATCAAATATAGACCGCCTCCGATCACAACATCCTTAATGTTCCCACGATACATCCCAAGATATTTGGGATTCCATAACCCAAAATCATTTTGACAACTGCATTAACCTTCTCTCGATATGAGCTTATCTTCGTACGGTTCCAGAACACGTGCGAGTGGTCGGCCTCCGTGTTCCCACACCACCTGTACACCAAGTTCCTGCTCTTTCTTTTGGGTGTTATGAAAAAGCAGAATTCCCTCCACACTAATGAGTTTGTAAATTGCGTCTCGAACATTTGAAACCATTCTTCCTCTGACATTTCTATTCGTAACTCCGCTTCCCATTTTGCTTTCATGTGGATAGTCGATTCCCCCCGAAGCCTGGTAGAAAGCAGAGACGACCCGAGAGCCCTTCTGCTGATCCACAACCACCCCATATCTAAAGATCCATCTGCATTCAGCCTCATCTCTTTTACAAATAGTGTCTTCACGGCGTGTATCTAAAATAGTCCCCGTCTGTAACACCGTGTGTTGCCTGTAAGTCCTGAAACCCATCAATTCACCCTTTTCTGAAACCGTAAAGCCACTTCATTTAATCGAGATAGTCACGAGGAAACCACATCACTCAGGCGGCACGTGCGCTGCGATGCAAACGTCACGCATCTTGAGAGCAGAGCTACAGTTTCAATATATTAACTCAGGGGATTTGTCGCACGAGTGACGAGGACACTAAAAACCAGCATTAGCATTCTCAGTGGAAAAACACTGAAAGAGCCAGTATGTGTTTTCAGTATCTCGGTGCAAAATCATTCCTAATTTATGCATGACATTATCGTGCATCCACTAAACCCACGGACATGATATTGGTTTTCCTAAAGAGCTGATTTTAATTGGCATTTCTGAAAATGGTAAACCAATTTAAAATGAATGGTCTGTGTATGGTTGCAGTTTCACAGCTGTGTCCAACTTCCTGAAACCTGACGGCCCGTCCACACGACAGCGTCGACAGCTCCAATCTGCCCATTCACTTTCAACGGGGTGACGTCACGTTGCCTCGCTTTTTCGCCGAACTGAATTGTGGGTAGCAGAGCGGTCCGTCTCCGGCGTAGCCAGCGCCAGCCAATCAAATCCCGTTTCTGAAAATCTGACAGCTCAAGCCGTAGCCAATCAAACCGCGTCTAAGCTGGGAGAGATATCCCGCCGTTCATTTCTATATTTCAAAAAAAGTCGGAGGAGAAACTAACTATCGCCGTAGCAATCACCCGGTTGTGTATGACCAGACCCTCTTCACCTACCGGGACACAAACCGGAGGAACCAGCATGGAGGGAGGGGGCAGAGGCAGTGGGGAAACTGGTAGGGTTTCGCCTGTTTGGGGAGTTTATATATATATATATATTGCTCCCATAAAATCCCCGGGGGTTTTGCTTTGTATGTCGGGGGCGGGAGATTCATGTGATTGGCTGTTGGTCGCGTTGCTTGAATAAAATCCCCAAGCTCCAGACACGCCCAGCTCCAAGCTCTCTCTGAAGCTGTAGCGTGGACGCTCCGTGACTCCTCAAAGCTCCTCCTTGTTTCTCGATTTCTCTCCAACACAAGACAACAAAGACAGATAGTGTTTCTTACTTGAGCCCGGGAATGTCCAGAATATTGGAGAGGCCGGTCCAGTTTATGTCCACCAGCTGCGGAACAGAACAAAGGCAAGATTAAATTACTTTAAATTGATCAAACGCCGTCTTTTATAGCTTCCTTCGCCGCCTTGTGCTTCACTTTGAAGACGGTATCCTGGCCAACTAACCCGGCTGATTAATTAGAGCAGACGTAAAGTCCGTAGAAACATAAATAAAAAGTTGTGGGGAAAAGTTTCTTCAGAGGACAAAGCAGTAACTGTTTAAAATGTGTGATTTATCTCGCTGCAAACCATGGTGGGAAAGGAAATAAAACTTTACTGGCTTTAAAGATAATTAGTTTGGTCGCTGCATACTGATATACACCTGATCATCAGCAGGAGAGGACTCTTTAAAGTAGAGACTCTACATACTGATATACACCTGATCATCAGCAGGAGAGGACTCTTTAAAGTAGAGACCCTACATACTGATATACACCTGATCATCAGCAGGAGAGGACTCTTTAAAGTAGAGACTCTACATACTGATATACACCTGATCATCAGCAGGAGAGGACTCTTTAAAGTAGAGACACTACATACTGATATACACCTGAACATCAGCTGGAGAGGACTCTTTAAAGTAGAGACACTACATACTGATATACACCTGATCATCAGCAGGAGAGGACTCTTTAAAGTAGAGACACTACATACTGATATACACCTGAACATCAGCAGGAGAGGACTCTTTAAAGTAGAGACACTACATACTGATATACACCTGAACATCAGCAGGAGAGGACTCTTTAAAGTAGAGACTCTACATACTGATATACACCTGAACATCAGCAGGAGAGGACTCTTTAAAGTAGAGACACTACATACTGATATACACCTGAACATCAGCAGGAGGGGACTCTTTAAAGTAGAGACACTACATACTGATATACACCTGAACATCAGCAGGAGAGGACTCTTTAAAGTAGAGACACTACATACTGATATACACCTGAACATCAGCAGGAGAGGACTCTTTAAAGTAGAGACACTACATACTGATATACACCTGAACATCAGCAGGAGAGGACTCTTTAAAGTAGAGACACTACATACTGATATACACCTGAACATCAGCAGGAGAGGACTCTTTAAAGTAGAGACACTACATACTGATATACACCTGAACATCAGCAGGAGAGGACTCTTTAAAGTAGAGACACTACATACTGATATACACCTGATCATCAGCAGGAGAGGACTCTTTAAAGTAGAGACACTACACACTGATATACACCTGAACATCAGCAGGAGAGGACTCTTTAAAGTAGAGACACTACACACTGATATACACCTGATCATCAGCAGGAGAGGACTCTTTAAAGTAGAGACACTACACACTGATATACACCTGAACATCAGCAGGAGAGGACTCTTTAAAGTAGAGACACTACACACTGATATACACCTGATCATCAGCAGGAGAGGACTCTTTAAAGTAGAGACACTACATGCTGATATACACCTGATCATCAGCAGGAGAGGACTCTTTAAAGTAGAGTCGCTACATACTGATATACACCTGATCATCAGCAGGAGAGGACTCTTTAAAGTAGAGACACTACATACTGATATACACCTGAACATCAGCAGGAGAGGACTCTTTAAAGTAGAGACACTACATACTGATATACACCTGAACATCAGCAGGAGAGCACTCTTTAAAGTAGAGACACTACATACTGATATACACCTGATCATCAGCAGGAGAGGACTCTTTAAAGTAGAGACACTCCATACTGATATTTTCTAGAGCGATAACCCGACCTGTTTCCATTAGTAAAACCAGCAGCAGGATGTGTCAGATTGGATACAGGAATAGACAGCGGAGAAAGTAAAGGAGTGTGTGTGTGTGTGTGTGTGTGTGTGTGTGTGTGTGTGTGTGTGTGTGTGTGTGTGAGCAGCTTTGATCTGATTCTCCCAGCAGCTCTAATGAGGGTTCCCACCCTACTCTCTGCTGCCGGAGAGAAGCTCTGCACATGTCTTAGTGTGGTGGGAAAGGGTTGAATGATTCCTCTGGAGCCATACCTTTGAATGTGTTTTTGTTTTCATGTTGTGATGTGGTAGAGAAGAAGAGGAGGGCATGCGTGTGTTGTGTTTAGGTAACGAGGATGAAGGGAGCGCCGGGACCGTACACCTGTGCTTGATGTTGGCCTGATTCGCTAACGTAACGGCGTTTAACTTCCGTTCAAACTCAAATTAAAGGTCTCCTATTTTCCCGTTTCTCATCCAGAGCCTGTCTCTGATTGGCTGAAACACCAAACAGATCGTTGCAGCATTACCCATAATCCCCTCTGTTTCAGCCCTGTTTCCAAAGTGCTGATTCTCTGTCTGTGACTTCAGATGAAGACAAGGAGCCCCTCCCCACGCCCCTCTAGAGGAGGTTCAGGTGATAAGGGGGGGGGGCGGGGGTACCTTGCTGCTGATTGGCTAATGGCTACACAAGACAACACATCGCTATGACATCATCAAGTGGCCAGAATCTGATCAGCTCGTTTTCAGACAGGTTTTTATAGAAATGGATCAAAAAGAGAGAAAATCTTTGTTCCTTTGTTGACTTTCAGAGTCTCTTTCCACAGAGGGGACACGTGTTGATGTAGAAGAGACATGAAGAAGAGGGGACACATGTTGATGTAGAAGAGACATGGAGAAGAGGGGACACATGTTGATGTAGAAGAGACATGGAGAAGAGGGGACACATGTTGATGTAGAAGAGACATGGAGAAGAGGGGACACATGTTGATGTAGAAGAGACATGGAGAAGAGGGGACACATGTTGATGTAGAAGAGACATGGAGAAGAGGGGACACATGTTGATGTAGAAGAGACATGAAGAAGAGGGGACACATGTTGATGTAGAAGAGACATGGAGAAGAGGGGACACATGTTGATGTAGAAGAGACGTGGAGAAGAGGGGACACATGTTGATGTAGAAGAGACGTGGAGAAGAGGGGACACATGTTGATGTAGAAGAGACGTGGAGAAGAGGGGACACATGTTGATGTAGAAGAGACGTGGAGAAGAGGGGACACATGTTGATGTAGAAGAGACATGGAGAAGAGGGGACACATGTTGATGTAGAAGAGACATGGAGAAGAGGGGACACATGTTGATGTAGAAGAGACATGAAGAAGAGGGGACACATGTTGATGTAGAAGAGACATTGAGAAGAGGGGACACATGTTGATGTAGAAGAGACGTGGAGAAGAGGGGACACATGTTGATGTAGAAGAGACGTGGAGAAGAGGGGACACATGTTGATGTAGAAGAGATGTGGAGAAGAGGGGACACATGTTGATGTAGAAGAGACATGAAGAAGAGGGGACACATGTTGATGTAGAAGAGACATGAAGAAGAGGGGACACATGTTGATGTAGAAGAGACATGAAGAAGAGGGGACACATGTTGATGTAGAAGAGACATGGAGAAGAGGGGACACATGTTGATATAGAAGAGACATGAAGAAGAGGGGACACATGTTGATGTAGAAGAGACACGGAGAAGAGGGGACACATGTTGATGTAGAAGAGACACGGAGAAGAGGGGACACATGTTGATGTAGAAGAGACACGGAGAAGAGGGGACACATGTTGATGTAGAAGAGACACGGAGAAGAGGGGACACATGTTGATGTAGAAGAGACACGAAGAAGAGGGGACACATGTTGATGTAGAAGAGACACGAAGAAGAGGGGACACATGTTGATGTAGAAGAGACACGGAGAAGAGGGGACACATGTTGATGTAGAAGAGACACGGAGAAGAGGGGACACATGTTGATGTAGAAGAGACACGGAGAAGAGGGGACACATGTTGATGTAGAAGAGACACGGAGAAGAGGGGACACATGTTGATGTAGAAGAGACATGGAGAAGAGGGGACACATGTTGATGTAGAAGAGACATGAAGAAGAGGGGACACATGTTGATGTAGAAGAGACATGAAGAAGAGGGGACACATGTTGATGTAGAAGAGACATGGAGAAGAGGGGACACATGTTGATGTAGGAGAGACATGAAGAAGAGGGGACACATGTTGATGTAGAAGAGACATGGAGAAGAGGGGACACATGTTGATGTAGAAGAGACATGGAGAAGAGGGGACACATGTTGATGTAGAAGAGACATGGAGAAGAGGGGACACATGTTGATGTAGAAGAGACATGGAGAAGAGGGGACACATGTTGATGTAGAAGAGACATGGAGAAGAGGGGACACATGTTGATGTAGAAGAGACATGGAGAAGAGGGGACACATGTTGATGTAGAAGAGACATGGAGAAGAGGGGACACATGTTGATGTAGAAGAGACATGGAGACGAGGGGACACATGTTGATGTAGAAGAGACATGGAGAAGAGGGGACACATGTTGATGTAGAAGAGACATTTTGCGTGAGAGGAGACCTTTAAATCAAATTCCCTCTCGACCACCTGGTCTGACAGAACGTGAATTGATGATCACAACAAAAAACCGTTTCTGTCTGCAGCATTTTGTATCTATTATTCTCCTCTACTGAAAATGCTACGTGCTAAGCTAGCTCAGTCACATGATGATGATTCATTCTGTGAAAATGATCTGCTACGGACCGACAGCGTGCTGGCAGAGAGTGAGCAGCGCTCCTTCCTCACACGTTGGTCCCCTTTAAAGGCGGGGTAGGTAAGTTTGAGAAACCGGCTCGAGATCGCTAGAATTTGAAAATACACAACCGGACGACACACACACAACGCGCACCTGACCAATGAGGGCACGAGATAAGTTTGTGCCCAGATGGAAGACTGACAGGCAGGTTGGCCATCCGATGGTTTGTACTTTTTACAGTATTACGGCTTCTACAGATGGATTTGTTGTCAAAGCACTTCAGATATTCATTGCTATCGGGATGTTAAGAGCATTCCATGGAATAGAACAACAAGTGTATCTCGAGCCGGTTTCTCAAACGTACCTACCCCACCCTTAAAGTTGCAGCAGATCTTAAGTCTCTGCAACAAAATGGAAACGGATCCTTTGAATCAGGGGTTCTCAAAGTGTTGATGAGTGAGGGCCAATGGAGGTACCCAATATTGGATTGAGGGCCGCCCAAGAAAAAACGGAACACAAAATAATTCCAAACCAAATCCTTTCTTTATTGCACTAACCGATCATACATGCAGTATACATTAAGAACGTGCAGAGGACACACAGTCGGGTTATCTACAGACAGCGACTAGCTAGAATCGCTAGCTAACTCCCGTTTCTGATTCTGATAACTTACAACAGATTTTCCGCTTAACCGCAACTCGCGAGATTCCTAGTTGCCAGGCAACCAGTAGTCTAGCAAACTTTCCACAAGCTGTGATTCATAATTTAGGAATGACAACCCAGGGAGCGCGGTTTCACCATTCTTAAATTCCATTCTAATTCTTACTAGATACATTTCAGCGTGTCACGTTAACTATCGCGGGCCGCCAGAAATATTTCCGAGGGCCGCCATTGGCCCGCGGGCCGCACTTTGAGAACCCCTGCTTTAAATGCACTTCATTGGATATTTGCTCATATTATTTCTCTGTTTAGTTTGTATTGTCAAGTCCGTGTCTGCTCCCCTTGTCGTCTGCCATTTCCTGTTTTACTTTCTCTTTCAGGTAGTTCCACTCCTGCCTTGTCTCGATGCTCACGGACCTGATTACCTGCCCCGCCCTCATTGTGTGCACCTGTAGAGTCCCTTGTGTGTGTATATATTCTGCGTGTGCCCAGTGCCAGATCGTTTGGGTCCCATCATGTTTTGTGTTTGCCCCAGTCCTCGCACTTTGGGGGTTATCAAAACGACCGTCCTTTTTGATTTGACGGATTCATTGTTACGGGAATTTCCCCAGATTTCCAGCTATTCTTTCACACACAGTGACGCCACGAGCTACCCACAATGCAACGCGTGCCATATATAAATACGCCATTTTCCTGGAGGTGCAAATATCCTGGAGGTGCAAATATAAACAGCTAGCTAACAGAGCAGAGCGCACTAGGTTTTTTTCCTGAATTAACGACCGAAGAAATCGCTGCATGTCTTCGGATTACATCTCTGGACTGGAGGGGTGTGCTCGAGGTCGGTACCAGCGTGAACTAGAGCTGTGTGGGTTGTCGGATCGCCCTTACAGACTGCGTCAATTTTGGCTGCATCTCCGTCTATCCTCTGGAAACACCAGATGAACACCCCACTTGTCTCAATAATATTATCATGCCATTGCATACATGTGGTATTTTAGAGTTGACTAGATATTGATTAAGGCAATAGACTATGATATTCTGCTTGCACCTCGCGTGAAATGGCGGATACCGGAAGTACGGTGTCGCCCTCGGCCCAAAACCCGTATGTGTGTGTGAAAGAATTCCTAAGCATAACACGAGTCATTACTTCAGGCATTATGCAGCACTACACACCGTGCTTCATACGTCCTTATGTAAAGACAGTCCAGCTGATCCAGACTCTCACCGCTCCGCGTATTCATGCATCTTTGTATGTACACTGCGCTGAGCCTGCCTGGTATGTTTCATTTGATCAGGATCAGGCCTCGTACGGCACTTACAGAGAGAAGGAAGGTGAGTTACGTGGATCCACAGCGGAGAGATTATTATCCTCGCGGGAAATTGCTTTCTTCCATATCTTCCCTCAATCTTCCTGGATACCAATGCGTGTATGTTTGGGATGTGTGTGAACATGGGGACTGCACGGCTGCAGTCATGCCTCCACCTTGAGCTTCAGCCCGGGACGGGAGACCGGCCAAAGTAGGGCTGGCTTGATGTGCAGCTATTTAAAGCGCTGCTATATTTCCACTGGGTGCTCGCATACTGTATGCATCGAGCCAGACGGAGTGAGCTTCTGCAGGAGATGATGCGTTTACAACTATGTGAAGTGCACATCATATTAAGGGATGTGAATCCTGTGCGGGTGTGAAGCTGCAAGAGCGGGAACGATGCGATCAGTGGTGATTTGAGAGAAGATTTTAATTTGTAGTTTTCTGCCAGAGAAAAGCAGGAAACCAAAGAGGGATTTGTTTTAATGAGAATCTAAAATACCAACGTGGGGTTTAAAAGATACTCGGGATGTGGTTTTCACAGAAATGCCAAACGAAAGCATCCACTTAATGTAAACTGA
>CM070496.1:16723245-16760745 GCA_036324585.1 Champsocephalus esox | reverse complement strand
TGTCAACACGTTTCTGTTTTTGTGGAGATTTCTCATTTATTCTTGACATATCAAATCTCGCCTCGGGCAGCAGAAAGTCTAGAGCCGGCCCTGGTGCTGGCAGACGCATGGAAACAAATTGGCGGGGCGCACATCGCACGCACTAAAGAACTTCGCGCTCACATTATGCTGGACCCACGTGCCTTAGCACCGCCGCTATGACTAGGGGAAACACTGCACGCACACACACACACACACACACACACACACACACACACACCACACACACACACACACACACACACACACACACACACACACACACACACACACACACACACGATCCCAGGTTCATTTGTTATTATTATAATTATTTATTTTTATCATTTTAAAACGTTTGAACCCTCTCCTCACAAAGCTGTCAGTAGTATATGATGCACCTGCTGTGTGTGTGTGTGTGTGTGTGTGTGTGTGTGTCTTATAATGAGCAGCAGAGATATGTCGGTCTCGCTGAGTTACATAACGGGGGCAGCAGCAGTAAATGTCTCCCAGGTATAGCCCTCACACCCCTCGGTCTCCAAGGAGCAACACTGACTGTTT
The DNA here is from genome assembly GCA_036324585.1 of Champsocephalus esox. Taxonomy (NCBI): domain Eukaryota; kingdom Metazoa; phylum Chordata; class Actinopteri; order Perciformes; family Channichthyidae; genus Champsocephalus; species Champsocephalus esox. The sequence continues at coordinate 16,760,166 of CM070496.1, read as the reverse complement.
TCAGTGTTTGTTCCACTGCTGGAACACAGAAAGGCCAAGGACAGACGGGAACAACAACAACAACAACAACAACAACACAGTCATGTAGTCAAGAGGGGGGCTTCTCATATAAGTATGTACTGTGTATGTGACTCTGTTTTTGCCTTCACCTGTCCTTTAATGACCGAATCACTCAATTAAACATGTTAATAGCACGCACTCAAGAGGGCGGCTTAAACAGATCACCCTAATATGTAAGTACTAAACTATAATAGTCTTATAATCAATCAAAGGCGGTTACAACACAACACGACACAATACAATAACAAAACAGATTCCTGCAGTGTAAGACTTTTTGTTTTCCAGATGTGTCTTCTGGAGCAAACCTCAGAGCAGAACATGGCTCCTGAGCGTGCTCGGCTGTAAAGCATCTCGTAATGGCTGCTCACGCACTGCACTGTTGTTGTTTGTGTTGTCATCAGTCGCGCCGGCCTCATCGGGGTGAGCTGGCAGCCGACATGAGGAAGCTGTGCGTGGAATCATGAGACTGAAAGCGTTGTACATGCAGACATGATAGATGCCACTGCGAAGGACTGAGAAGGAGCTCCTCCTCCAAATCACGTTGTGTACGGTCCGGACTTTAGAGCTGCTCTGAAGAAGCCTTAAGAGGAGTTCCTACCTGGATGCTCTTGATGCCCGCTTTGCAGTAGTAGCGTTTGATGTCCACGTCAATCTCTGTGTTGCCAACGAAACTAAAGGGAACAAAAACACAAAACAAGTTGGAATATGTTTTTATATTTATTTGTATTCTTTAATACGGTTCACTTTATATTAAAAGCACAGTTTCGAACATGGCAGATTAAATACAAAACAAAGAAGTACATAGGGGTTGTTTGAAATGACAAATATCTACACACGTACACATGTACTTACTTATTCACACACACACACACACACAAACGACACCCTCTGTCCATAGACCCTCTCCTTAGACCCTCTGTCCTTAGACCGTCTGTCCTTAGACCCTCTGTCCTTAGACCCTCTGTCCTTAGACCGTCTGTCCTTAGACCGTCTGTCCTTAGACCCTCTGTCCTTAGACCCTCTGTCCTTAGACCCTCTCCTTAGACACTCTGTCCTCAGACCCTCTGTCCTTAGACCATCTGTCCTCAGACCCTCTCTCCTTAGACCCTCTGTCCTTAGACCCTCTGTCCTTAGACCCTCTCCTTAGACACTCTGTCCTCAGACCCTCTGTCCTTAGACCCTCTGTCCTTAGACCCTCTCCTTAGACCCTCTGTCCTTAGACCCTCTCTTTAGACACTCTGTCCTTAGACCCTCTCCTTAGACACTCTGTCCTTAGACCCTCTGTCCTCAGACCCTCTCCTTAGACACTCTGTCCTCAGACACTCTGTCCTTAGACCCTCTGTCCTCAGACCCTCTGTCCTTAGACCCTCTCCTTAGACACTCTGTCCTTAGACCCTCTGTCCTTAGACCCTCTCCTTAGACACTCTGTCCTCAGACCCTCTGTCCTTAGACCCTCTGTCCTTAGACCCTCACATCGTACAAGGAAACACTTCCGGAGAAACCCCAGTCTAAGGGAACATGGAGAAACCTCAGGGAGAGCAGCAGAGGAGGATCCTCTCCAGGACGGACAGACGTGCAGTAGATGCCGTGTGTAAATCGAAGAGATAATACACACATATACAAACATACACCTATATATGCATACGTGCACACTTGCATACACACATACATTCAGGCGGTGTATGGAAGCGATTTTTCCAGGTTTTTTATCAAAAAAGGAATTTCATGGTCAGAAAAGCCAGGATGTTGGTTTTGGAACATCATGTTGACTTCTCTTGCATCGTGGACGGAGATGTTGTGGTATAAATCTAGTTTTTTATACTGCATAGTTAGCATTTTTTACTGCAACAAACACTCAGGTGTTTAGGCATGAGTATAACTTCTCTAAATAGCGTTATTTATTCCTGCGCTGGATGCAAACCGCAATGTCGTTTACAAGTACTGCATTGTTTACTGTTTATGCTCCTGTCACCGAGCTGGAGTTATACCACTAATGCATAGCGACACAAGAGAAGTGGTTGGTAGTTCACATTTCAGGGAGTAATGGAACAAAGTGCTAAAGAGCTGCAGGAGACAGGCAGCATATCTCCCGCCGCTCAGCGAGGGAACAACCTTCCCTGCTGAGGGGAAGATTACTTGTGTGGCATGAATTCAGATCGACTCTTCTCAAACAATTTGGGTTTGAGTGGCAGCACCGCGAACACACTCCTCTCCTGAGTCTGGCGTTTTTATTTCTCCCGGATAAACAAAATAATATATTCTGATATTAAAGGTATTGGGGAGTTTGACTACAATGTGAGAGAAGTGTTTTGTGGCCTGGATCATTGACAAAACACTTTTTAAAATCACAATCGTAATGGAAAACATATGGGATAGTGGTGTAGGAATGAGTCCTAAAACTCAGAAATGAGTAGACACTTTACCCCTACCTGTCCTCACAGCAAGGTCACATGACTTCAGGTCACCACCGCTAAGCTAAAGGGGGCTAATGTTGGGCTATAAAGGAACTACAGCACGGTCACATGACTTCACGTCACCACCGCTAAGCTAAAGGATGCTAATGTTGGGCTATAAAGGAACTACAGCACGGTCACATGACTTCACGTCACCACCGCTAAGCTAAAGGAGGCTAATGTTGGGCTATAAAGGAACTACAGCACCGTCACATGACTTCACGTCACCACCGGTAAGCTAAAGGTGGCTAACGTTGGGCTATAAAGGAACTTCAGCACCGTCACATGACTTCACGTCACCACCGCTAAGCTAAAGGAGGCTAACGTTGGGCTATAAGGAACTGCAAGACGGTCACATGACTTCACGTCACCACCGTTAAGCTAAAGGTGGCTAATGTTGGGCTATAAAGGAACTACAGCACGGTCACGTGACTTCACGTCACCACCGCTAAGCTAAAGGAGGCTAATGTTGGGCTATAAAGGAACTACAGCACGGTCACATGACTTCACGTCACCACCGCTAAGCTAAAGGAGGCTAATGTTGGGCTATAAAGGAACTACAGCACGGTCACATGACTTCACGTCACCACCGCTAAGCTAAAGGAGGCTAATGTTGGGCTATAAAGGAACTACAGCACGGTCAGATGACTTCACGTCACCACCGCTAAGTTAAAGGTGGCTAACGTTGGGCTATAAAGGAACTACAGCACGGTCACGTGACTTAGCGTCACCACCGCTAAGCTGAAGGTGGCTAACGTTGGGCTATAAAGGAACTACAGCATGATCACATGACTTCACGTCACCACCTCTAAGCTAAAAGGGGATAATGTTGGGCTATAAAGGAATTACAGCACGGTCACATGATCAATCAATCAATCAATCAATGTTTATTTATATAGCCCAATATCACAAATGTTACATTTGTCTCAGTGGTCTTCACAGTGTGTACAGAATATCAGTATGACAATATGACTTCACGTCACCACCGCTAAGCTAAAGGAGGCTAATGTTGGGCTATAAAGGAACTGCAGCACGGTCACATGACTTCACGTCACCATCGCTAAGCTAAAGGAGGCTAATGTTGGGCTATAAAGGAACTACAGCACGGTCAAATGACTTCACGTCACCACCGCTAAGCTAAAGGTGGCTAATGTTGGGCTATAAAGGAACTACAGCACGGTCACATGACTTCACGTCACCACTGCTAAGCTAAAGGAGGCTAATGTTGGACTATAAAGGAACTACAGCACGGTCACATGACTTCACGTCACCACCGCTAAGCTAAAGGTGGCTAATGTTGGGCTATAAAGGAACTACAGCACGGTCACATGACTTCACGTCACCACCGCTAAGCTAAAGGTGGCTAACATTGGGCTATAAAGGAACTACAGCACGGTCACATGACTTCACGTCACCACCGCTAAGCTAAAGGAGGCTAACGTTGGGCTAGAAAGGAACTACAGGACGATCACATGACTTCACGTCACCACCGCTAAGCTAAAGGTGGATAATGTTGGGCTATAATGGAACTACGGCACGGTCACATGACTTCACGTCACCACCACTAAGCTAAAGGTGGCTAACGTTGGACTAGAAAGGAACTACAGGACGATCACATGACTTCACGTCACCACCACTAAGCTAAAGGTGGATAATGTTGGGCTATAATGGAACTACGGCACGGTCACATGACTTCACGTCACCACCACTAAGCTAAAGGTGGCTAACGTTGGACTAGAAAGGAACTACAGGACGATCACATGACTTCACGTCACCACCGCTAAGCTAAAGGTGGCTCATGTTGGACTAGAAAGGAACTACAGGACGATCACATGACTTCACGTCACCACCGCTAAGCTGAAGGAGGCTAACATTGGGCTGTAAAGGAACTACAGCACCGTCACATGACTTCACGTCACCACCGCTAAGCTAAAGGTGGCTAACGTTGGGCTATAAAGGAACTTCAGCACCGTCACATGACTTCACGTCACCACCGCTAAGCTAAAGGTGGCTAACGTTGGGCTATAAAGGAACTACAGCACGGTCACGTGACTTCACGTCACCACCGCTAAGCTAAAGGAGGCTAACGTTGGGCTATAAAGGAACTGCAACACGGTCACATGACTTCATGTCACCACCGTTAAGCTAAAGGTGGCTAATGTTGGGCTATAAAGGAACTACAGCACGGTCACATGACTTCATGTCACCACCGCTAAGCTAAAGGAGGCTAATGTTGGGCTATAAAGGAACTACAGCACGGTCAGATGACTTCACGTCACCACCGCTAAGTTAAAGGTGGCTAACGTTGGGCTATAAAGGAACTACAGCACGGTCACGTGACTTAGCGTCACCACCGCTAAGCTGAAGGTGGCTAACGTTGGGCTATAAAGGAACTACAGCATGATCAGATGACTTCACGTCACCACCGCTAAGCTAAAAGGGGATAATGTTGGGCTATAAAGGAACTACAGCACGGTCACATGACTTCACGTCACCAGCGCTAAGCTAAAAGGGGATAATGTTGGGCTATAAAGGAACTACAGCACGGTCACATGATCAATCAATCAATCAATCAATCAATGTTTATTTATATAGCCCAATATCACTAATGTTACATTTGTCTCAGTGGTCTTCACAGTGTGTACAGAATATCAGTATGACAATATGACTTCACGTCACCAGCGCTAAGCTAAAGGTGGCTAATGTTGGGCTATAAAGGAATTACAGCACGGTCACATGACTTCACGTCACCACCGCTAAGCTAAAGGTGGCTAATGTTGGGCTATAAAGGAACTACAGCACGGTCACATGACTTCACGTCACCATCGCTAAGCTAAAGGAGGCTAATGTTGGGCTATAAAGGAACTACAGCACGGTCACATGACTTCACATCACCACCGCCAAGCTAAAGGCGGCTAATGTTGGGCTATAAAGGAACTACAGCTCGGTCACATGACTTCACGTCACCACCGCTAAGCTAAAGGCGGCTAATGTTGGGCTATAAAGGAACTACAGCACGGTCACATGACTTCACGTCACCACCGCTAAGCTAAAGGAGGCTAATGTTGGGCTATAAAGGAACTACAGCACGGTCACATGACTTCACGTCACCACCGCTAAGCTAAAGGAGGCTAATGTTGGGCTATAAAGGAACTACAGCACGGTCACATGACTTCACGTCACCACCTCAAAGCTAAAGGTGGCTGGCTTATGTCTGGGTTTTAGGACTCATAACACTGCCAGGTTTAACTCATTCTATAATCGTATTCAATGTTATACCACAATCAGTTAAAGCTAGCACATAATGGTTTCCTGTGGGACTCACCTGATCTGCAGGTCCATGATGATCTGTCTCTGATCCACGTTCTCCGTGTAAACCTTGACCCCGTTGACCCTGAGCGGCTGCAGCACAAACAGAGAAAGCATTATGACCTCATCAGTCTATCAACGGCAACACCCCCTGCTGACCCCCACATGGAAACTATTTATGAAACACATGTGACGGCATATATATGTTCACTCAACACCTGCTGTAGCTGCTGAAATAAACATGTGCTCGCTCTCAGAGACATGCAGGGACGTTAGCATTAGCATTAGCTCACTGCTGTTGATGTTTAGGGATTTAGGGAAAGGTATTATTATCATCTGGACAACAGCTGGAGCGATGTTGGCTAAAGCTGCTCCATTTACTGTTGTGTGTGACAGTTGATCAATGGGGACTGTCCACGACACTATAAACAAATACACTCAACTAAATTGTATTCAAAGGGTCAAAGCTTTATTTAAATAACACTTTGAATTCATGATTGTTTAAGACATCACTGACCAGCATTTGTAAGTGCTATATGTGACATGTATGTAACGTGTGTTGTGTATTGTTCTCTTTTAACCTTTCGCCTGTGTCTCCTTGTCTTTCATCCTTTCTTTATAACTAATGCTGTTGATGTATTGTGATTTTAAAAGGTGTCTGTTATCCCCCGGGGACAACAGCTGGAAATGAGCAACTAAAGCTGCTCCATTTACTGTTGTGTGTGACAGTTGATCAATGGGGACTGTCCACGACGCTATAAACGAATACACCAAACTAAACTTTGTCTCCCAGGGGGAATCCTTCGAAGATCCAATCCAACTTTATTTCTAAAGCACTTTAAAACCTGCAGACCAAAGTGCAGAGAGATACATAAAATATAAAAGCACACAGCTCAGCTCACAAAACATAAAGATAAGTATAAAATCACACAAAAGATACGAAACACAAAACAAACCAAAATAAACGTAACAATTACACAATAAAATAAAAACATATAGTACAAACACTCGACCACTGAAAGCAAATAAAAGCAACAATCTACTCGGTTCCGAATGCTGAGGAGGAGAGGCGGCTTTTAAGACGGGATCTAACAACAGACCGTGTGGGAGTCTGTCTGATCAGCTGACCGGAGGGTGCGAGTGGGCGTGAAGATACATTGATTGAGTTCAACATGTAAGAAGTAGAAAGTACAGGTATTTGAGTTCAACATGTGAGAAGTAGAAAGTACAGGTATTTGTGTTCAACATGTGAGAAGTAGAAAGTACAGGTATTTGGGTTCAACATGTAAGAAGTAGAAAGTACAGGTATTTGAGTTCAACATGTGAGAAGTAGAAAGTACAGGTATTTGAGTTCAACATGTAAGAAGTAGAAAGTACAGGTATTTGAGTTCAACATGTAAGAAGTAGAAAGTACAGGTATTTGAGTTCAACATGTGAGAAGTAGAAAGTACAGGTATTTGAGTTCAACATGTAAGAAGTAGAAAGTACAGGTATTTGAGTTCAACATGAGAGAAGTAGAAAGTACAGGTATTTGAGTTCAACATGTAAGAAGTAGAAAGTACAGGTATTTGAGTTCAACATGTAAGAAGTAGAAAGTACAGGTATTTGAGTTCAACATGTAAGAAGTAGAAAGTACAGGTATTTGAGTTCAACATGAGAGAAGTAGAAAGTACAGGTATTTGAGTTCAACATGTAAGAAGTAGAAAGTACAGGTATTTGAGTTCAACATGAGAGAAGTAGAAAGTACAGGTATTTGAGTTCAACATGTAAGAAGTAGAAAGTACAGGTATTTGAGTTCAACATGAGAGAAGTAGAAAGTACAGGTATTTGTGTTCAACATGTAAGAAGTAGAAAGTACAGGTATTTGAGTTCAACATGTGAGAAGTAGAAAGTACAGGTATTTGAGTTCAACATGTAAGAAGTAGAAAGTACAGGTATTTGTGTTCAACATGAGAGAAGTAGAAAGTACAGGTATTTGAGTTCAACATGTAAGAAGTAGAAAGGACAGGTATTTGAGTTCAACATGTAAGAAGTAGAAAGTACAGGTATTTGTGTTCAACATGTAAGAAGTAGAAAGTACAGGTATTTGAGTTCAACATGTAAGAAGTAGAAAGTACAGGTATTTGAGTTCAACATGAGAGAAGTAGAAAGTACAGGTATTTGAGTTCAACATGTAAGAAGTAGAAAGTACAGGTATTTGAGTTCAACATGAGAGAAGTAGAAAGTACAGGTATTTGAGTTCAACATGTAAGAAGTAGAAAGTACAGGTATTTGAGTTCAACATGTGAGAAGTAGAAAGTACAGGTATTTGTGTTCAACATGTAAGAAGTAGAAAGTACAGGTATTTGAGTTCAACATGTGAGAAGTAGAAAGTACAGGTATTTGAGTTCAACATGTAAGAAGTAGAAAGTACAGGTATTTGTGTTCAACATGAGAGAAGTAGAAAGTACAGGTATTTGAGTTCAACATGTAAGAAGTAGAAAGTACAGGTATTTGAGTTCAACATGTAAGAAGTAGAAAGTACAGGTATTTGAGTTCAACATGAGAGAAGTAGAAAGTACAGGTATTTGAGTTCAACATGTAAGAAGTAGAAAGTACAGGTATTTGTGTTCAACATGTGAGAAGTAGAAAGTACAGGTATTTGAGTTCAACATGAGAGAAGTAGAAAGTACAGGTATTTGAGTTCAACATGAGAGAAGTAGAAAGTACAGGTATTTGAGTTCAACATGAGAGAAGTAGAAAGTACAGGTATTTGAGTTCAACATGAGAGAAGTACAAAGTACAGGTATTTGAGTTCAACATGAGAGAAGTAGAAAGTACAGGTATTTGAGTTCAACATGAGAGAAGTACAAAGTACAGGTATTTGAGTTCAACATGTAAGAAGTAGAAAGTACAGATATTTGTGTTCAACATGTAAGAAGTAGAAAGTACAGGTATTTGAGTTCAACATGTGAGAAGTAGAAAGTACAGGTATTTGAGTTCAACATGAGAGAAGTAGAAAGTACAGGTATTTGAGTTCAACATGAGAGAAGTAGAAAGTACAGGTATTTGAGTTCAACATGAGAGAAGTAGAAAGTACAGGTATTTGAGTTCAACATGTAAGAAGTAGAAAGTACAGGTATTTGAGTTCAACATGAGAGAAGTAGAAAGTACAGGTATTTGAGTTCAACACGTGAGAAGTAGAAAGTACAGGTATTTGAGTTCAACATGTAAGAAGTAGAAAGTACAGGTATTTGAGTTCAACATGTGAGAAGTAGAAAGTACAGGTATTTGAGTTCAACATGTAAGAAGTAGAAAGTACAGGTATTTGAGTTCAACATGTGAGAAGTAGAAAGTACAGGTATTTGAGTTCAACATGTGAGAAGTAGAAAGTACAGGTATTTGAGTTCAACATGTGAGAAGTAGAAAGTACAGGTATTTGAGTTCAACATGTAAGAAGTAGAAAGTACAGGTATTTGAGTTCAACATGTAAGAAGTAGAAAGTACAGGTATTTGAGTTCAACATGTAAGAAGTAGAAAGTACAGGTATTTGAGTTCAACATGTGAGAAGTAGAAAGTACAGGTATTTGTGTTCAACATGTGAGAAGTAGAAAGTACAGGTATTTGAGTTCAACATGTGAGAAGTAGAAAGTACAGGTATTTGTGTTCAACATGTAAGAAGTAGAAAGTACAGGTATTTGAGTTCAACATGAGAGAAGTAGAAAGTACAGGTATTTGAGTTCAACATGAGAGAAGTAGAAAGTACAGGTATTTGTGTTCAACATGTGAGAAGTAGAAAGTACAGGTATTTGAGTTCAACATGTAAGAAGTAGAAAGTACAGGTATTTGAGTTCAACATGTAAGAAGTAGAAAGTACAGGTATTTGAGTTCAACATGTGAGAAGTAGAAAGTACAGGTATTTGTGTTCAACATGTGAGAAGTAGAAAGTACAGGTATTTGAGTTCAACATGTAAGAAGTAGAAAGTACAGGTATTTGAGTTCAACATGTAAGAAGTAGAAAATACAGGTATTTGAGTTCAACATGTGAGAAGTAGAAAGTACAGGTATTTGAGTTCAACATGTAAGAAGTAGAAAGTACAGGTATTTGAGTTCAACATGTAAGAAGTAGAAAGTACAGGTATTTGAGTTCAACATGTCAAAGTAAAAAGTAGTGGAGTAAAGTACTGATACCAGAAACATGTACTTCAGTACAGTAATGAAGGATTAGCATTAGCATTAGCTCACCTTGTCTCCCAGGTGGATCTTGCTGAAGCAGAAGGTGCTCAGGTGAGCGTTGGACTCCTTCACCGCCGGCTCGATGGTTTCGTGGAACAGCTTCTCCACAAACTGGCAGATGTACGGCCACATCTGGTTCACCGTCTGAGGGGACACGGTGCATTTCAAATCCAAAGACTCGTACAATAACATCAATTCCCCATGAAATCTCAGAGCGCTCGTTTAAATAAGCCGTCTTAAGTGCTGGTGCTTTAGTCTGAACAGCTGTGTAGTGTAGACTACGAGGAAGTGAAGTAGTAACAGACTAATATATGTCACCCTTTCCCGTCATATCATTCATTTAAAGGGTTCTTCTTCAGCGTTTCATATCTGCAGCGTTTGGTTTCTGCGGCTTTTAGCAGACGCTGCCATGTCTCCTCAAGTCGCTGAGTGTTCTCTAAAGGCTGCATGCAAGTTGCTGGATGTTTCTCCCTGTGGGACATTTGTGTTTTTATATCTGCGTCCTTTCTGAAGCTGCCATCCCTGAAACTGAGAGACATGCAGCTCGGTTAAAACACTCCAAATGTGGTGTTGTTCAGGTGGAATCTTCACAGACTCAACAGCAAATGAATTGTAGATTTAAGATCAGTTTCATGTGTGCTTTACAATTACATCCAGGTCGTTGCCATAGGGACACACAGGGGTTAATGGATTTTCTAAGCGCTGCAGAGACCAGCCTGCATGTTAAGTCCAGTGTGCTGCAGTGTGTGTGTGTGTGTGTGTGTGTGTGTGTGTGTGTGTGTGTGTGTGGAGCCAGGCAACACACACACACACACACCACACACACACACACCCTCCCAGTGTGAGGAGGAGAGAGCAAGTCCCTTCTCCTCCAGTTCACAGAAGGTAAACCGGAGAGCTTCAGTCAGGCGGACAAATCCAAGAATCGAGTCTTACCTTGTTCAGCCACTCCACCCTCTCCACGTCTGGGAAGTGGACCTGGCGTTGAGAAGAGAGAGGACAGAATGACTACACATATATTGGTTTCAATGATAATACAACGTCTTTTAGAAGGCAGCTTGCATGCGGGGAGATTTGCTCCAAGGGTGTTGAGCTATCAGTTTAAAAAGGTGAAGAATCCGTCTGAAGAAAGCTGAGATATTTCATTAAATGATGCAGAAGCATGCTAAGCATTCATCCCTACCTTTTCAAATGCTGTCAAATTATTTCATCTGTATGTCGAGCAAGTTTCAAGAGCAAGGCTAATCCCGCTTTTAGTAAATAGACCAAAGAGAGAAGAAGAAAGCCTGAATGTCTCAAACAGCCGCCACTCAGAGAGAGACAGTCTGTTCTGATGATGACACCGTTTCATTGACGTAAAGTCGCCGCTTTGTGAAAAAGAAAGATGACAGGAAGTCTCTTCGAAGTGAAGGTCACTCCAACACAGTTTTAATACCACCTGAGGAAGGCTTTCGTCTCCTTTCCTTAAACACATCTGTGCACACACACTGTGAGTGTAAGCTACGTTTAGAGGCACCGTAAAGAGCTTGGTTCCTCTCCTGTGGGGTGTGCTGTGGGTTTTAGTGCATGTAAATGGTCTGCAAAGGATAACATCCCAAAGTGACATCACTATGGAACACTGGGTCCGATAGTCCAAAGATCAGCTCCTATCGTCTGTCCCTATCTCCTATCCCTTGACCTCTGAGTGAAAGGTCACGGGGTTAAGGGATAGTGGATAGGAGAACTCAAAAGGACTTAGGAGAAGAGACTGCGGTACTTTAGAGAATCGACTGCACTTTCACTATCCCACGTGTTTCTGATGCGCCAGCGGACGTCCTGAATGTGCGTCTGCTGCTGTGGGGTAACCATGGAAACCACAGTTTTCTATACAGCGGACTACAAACATGGATGTTTAATAAGAACGAGGGACTGCTGTGAACTCATCTAGAGACTCTGCCCCGTGCTCTGATGCTGCTGCTCTGCTTTGTGAACGTGGACAACAGAGAAACAGATTCTTCAGGACCAAAGCTGGACCTGAGATAAAAAGGGAAAGTGAAACTTCTGCTCGTCCCCCTCTCCCTCCGGTTCACATTAACACCATGATCCAATACGTATGATTGATGAACTAAAGATCTTAAATCAATACAGATGTATTTATTATAAACGTTAGTCCTTAACATCTGTCTCTGTGTGTATCACCATTCAGACATCTCTAGAAGCTGAACAAACCCCACACAGCTCAGAGAAGACTGAGAGACTTCATTTGATCATTTCAGTGAAAACTAACGTTCATATTTCTCTCTTTGATTATAATACTGATGAACGTTCAGAACAAAGCACTTTGTAACTCACCACCTACGTTTTAAAATGCTTAATAAGCACCGTCACTTTCATGATATCATTTCTCCGTCATAATCGGTTGTTTCCGTGAACGGCCGACTGTTGAGTGACGGCAAATGCTGCGGCTGCAATGCATTGTGGGGCAGCATTTTCTCCTCTCCTCTCGGTGAGGGAGGTCCAGTGGTTCCTAAGCTAAAGGAGGCTATCAAGGAAGCTTGAAACCTCCTTTCCTTTCATCCAGAGAATTGGAACAGCTCTTAACATGGCTGCCACTGAGGGACCTCCGGGTCATTTCACTCCGTTAGGAAGGTTCCTAAGCTAAACGGACTATTGGACCGCCACCACTGGTTTCAGACAGAGGGCAGCATGAGAAAACGCAACCACTGGTTTCAGACAGAGGGCAGCATGAGAAAACGCCACCACTGGTTTCAGACAGAGGGCAGCATGAGAAAACGCCACCACTGGTTTCAGACAGAGGGCAGCATGAGAAAACGCAACCACTGGTTTCAGACAGAGGGCAGCATGAGAAAACGCCACCACTGGTTTCAGACAGAGGGCAGCATGAGAAAACGCAACCACTGGTTTCAGACAGAGGGCAGCATGAGAAAACGCCACCACTGGTTTCAGACAGAGGGCAGCATGAGAAAACGCAACCACTGGTTTCAGACAGAGGGCAGCATGAGAAAACGCAACCGCTGGTTTCAGACAGAGGGCAGCATGAGAAAACGCCACCGCTGGTTTCAGACAGAGGGCAGCATGAGAAAACGCCACCACTGGTTTCAGACAGAGGGCAGCATGAGAAAACGCAACCACTGGTTTCAGACAGAGGGCATCATGAGAAAACGCAACCACTGGTTTCAGACAGAGGGCAGCATGAGAAAACGCCATCACTGGTTTCAGACAGAGGGCAGCATGAGAAAACGCAACCACTGGTTTCAGACAGAGGGCAGCATGAGAAAACGCAACCACTGGTTTCAGACAGAGGGCAGCATGAGAAAACGCCACCACTGGTTTCAGACAGAGGGCAGCATGAGAAAACGCCACCACTGGTTTCAGACAGAGGGCCGCATGAGAAAACGCCACCACTGGTTTCAGACAGAGGGCAGCATGAGAAAACGCAACCACTGGTTTCAGACAGAGGGCAGCATGAGAAAACGCCACCACTGGTTTCAGACAGAGGGCAGCATGAGAAAACGCCACCACTGGTTTCAGACAGAGGGCCGCATGAGAAAACGCCACCACTGGTTTCAGACAGAGGGCAGCATGAGAAAACGCCACCACTGGTTTCAGACAGAGGGCAGCATGAGAAAACGCCACCACTGGTTTCAGACAGAGGGCAGCATGAGAAAACGCAACCACTGGTTTCAGACAGAGGGCAGCATGAGAAAACGCCACCACTGGTTTCAGACAGAGGGCAGCATGAGAAAACGCCACCACTGGTTTCAGACAGAGGGCAGCATGAGAAAACGCAACCACTGGTTTCAGACAGAGGGCAGCATGAGAAAACGCCACCACTGGTTTCAGACAGAGGGCAGCATGAGAAAACGCAACCACTGGTTTCAGACAGAGGGCAGCATGAGAAAACGCCACCACTGGTTTCAGACAGAGGGCAGCATGAGAAAACGCAACCACTGGTTTCAGACAGAGGGCAGCATGAGAAAACGCAACCGCTGGTTTCAGACAGAGGGCAGCATGAGAAAACGCCACCGCTGGTTTCAGACAGAGGGCAGCATGAGAAAACGCCACCACTGGTTTCAGACAGAGGGCAGCATGAGAAAACGCAACCACTGGTTTCAGACAGAGGGCATCATGAGAAAACGCAACCACTGGTTTCAGACAGAGGGCAGCATGAGAAAACGCCATCACTGGTTTCAGACAGAGGGCAGCATGAGAAAACGCAACCACTGGTTTCAGACAGAGGGCAGCATGAGAAAACGCAACCACTGGTTTCAGACAGAGGGCAGCATGAGAAAACGCCACCACTGGTTTCAGACAGAGGGCAGCATGAGAAAACGCCACCACTGGTTTCAGACAGAGGGCCGCATGAGAAAACGCCACCATGGTTTCAGACAGAGGGCAGCATGAGAAAACGCAACCACTGGTTTCAGACAGAGGGCAGCATGAGAAAACGCCACCACTGGTTTCAGACAGAGGGCAGCATGAGAAAACGCCACCACTGGTTTCAGACAGAGGGCCGCATGAGAAAACGCCACCACTGGTTTCAGACAGAGGGCAGCATGAGAAAACGCAACCACTGGTTTCAGACAGAGGGCAGCATGAGAAAACGCCACCACTGGTTTCAGACAGAGGGCAGCATGAGAAAACGCAACCACTGGTTTCAGACAGAGGGCAGCATGAGAAAACGCAACCACTGGTTTCAGACAGAGGGCAGCATGAGAAAACGCAACCACTGGTTTCAGACAGAGGGCAGCATGAGAAAACGCCACCGCTGGTTTCAGACAGAGGGCAGCATGAGAAAACGCCACCACTGGTTTCAGACAGAGGGCAGCATGAGAAAACGCAACCACTGGTTTCAGACAGAGGGCATCATGAGAAAACGCAACCACTGGTTTCAGACGGAGGGCAGCATGAGAAAACGCCATCACTGGTTTCAGACAGAGGGCAGCATGAGAAAACGCAACCACTGGTTTCAGACAGAGGGCAGCATGAGAAAACGCAACCACTGGTTTCAGACAGAGGGCAGCATGAGAAAAATAAAGATCTTTTTGAACATTACAGCATGGAGACATGACACAAATCTGAACTTGGAAATGAGGAGAATAGGGACCGTAGATTAGGATGCCTTCATCAACCGTCTGCTTTTAATACTTCTCAAACCAATAGAAACTAATCTGACGTCTCCAGAGCTCCACAGATCGTTCTGATTCAGCTGAGAGACGGAGCTGAAGTTTGACTGATCTTCTCTAACGAGCAAAGTCAATCGAGCATCGATCCGACACGAGGTTAAGGTAGCGGCAGGAATGAAGTCAATACCGTGCACACACAGCTCTCTTCAGCCACGTGCAGGGAGAGGGTTTATTCCCCGACGTGAGGGTGGAGTGAGGTCCAGGCTGTGTGGACTGACTCAGAGCGGCTGCAGAGCTCTGTTCCCCATGGAGACGAGAAGTGCTTCTCCAGCGCGTCTGTCACACTATCTGACACACTCAGACCTTTAGTTTTCTTACGAGGTGGAAATAATATCGTCCTGTGGAAGAAAGGGCTGGCTTTATTACATCTGACACAGTGACCTTATTCTGGGGAAGTGGGTGAAGGGACGGGCGGCAAGCAAAGCAGCTCAATTATTCAGATCGCTGCTCTCGGAGTGAAAAGATGCAGAGGTAATGGAGTTTATATTATTTAGAGTGTGATTAAATTATGAGGAAGTACTCTACTCTAAGTCTCTACTTTAAAGAGTCCTCTCCAGCTGATGTTCAGGTGTATATCAGTATGTAGTGTCTCTACTTTAAAGAGTCCTCTCCTGCTGATGTTCAGGTGTATATCAGTATGTAGTGTCCTCTACTTTAAAGAGTCCTCTCCTGCTGATGTTCAGGTGTATATCAGTGTGTAGTGTCTCTACTTTAAAGAGTCCTCTCCTGCTGATGTTCAGGTGTATATCAGTATGTAGTGTCTCTACTTTAAAGAGTCCTCTCCTGCTGATGTTCAGGTGTATATCAGCATGTAGTGCCTCTACTTTAAAGAGTCCTCTCCTGCTGATGTTCAGGTGTATATCAGTATGTAGTGCCTCTACTTTAAAGAGTCCTCTCCTGCTGATGTTCAGGTGTATATCAGTATGTAGTGTCTCTACTTTAAAGAGTCCTCTCCTGCTGATGTTCAGGTGTATATCAGTATGTAGTGTCTCTACTTTAAAGAGTCCTCTCCTGCTGATGTTCAGGTGTATATCAGTATGTAGTGTCTCTACTTTAAAGAGTCCTCTCCTGCTGATGTTCAGGTGTATATCAGTATGTAGTGTCTCTACTTTAAAGAGTCCTCTCCTGCTGATGTTCAGGTGTATATCAGTATGTAGTGCCTCTACTTTAAAGAGTCCTCTCCTGCTGATGTTCAGGTGTTATCAGCATGTATGTCTCTACTTTAAAGAGTCCCTCCTGCTGATGTTCAGGGTATATCAGTATGTAGTGTCTCTACTTTAAAGAGTCCTCTCCTGCTGATGTTCAGGTGTATATCAGTATGTAGTGTCTCTACTTTAAAGAGTCCTCTCCTGCTGATGTTCAGGTGTATATCAGTATGTAGTGTCTCTACTTTAAAGAGTCCTCTCCTGCTGATGTTCAGGTGTATATCAGTATGTAGTGTCTCTACTTTAAAGAGTCCTCTCCTGCTGCTCTCTCAGCAGAAAATGTGAAAAATATCAGCAGGAATGAAAGTTGCGCCGCAGCAGGTTTACTGCGGCTAATGCTCCATACGTGGAGATCACAGTGTAGTATTTCATGCAAGTAAAAATAGCAAGAGATAATAAATGCTGCATTTCATGTGTATTAATATTAGTTTTTGTGTTTGGGTTATGGTTAAGGTTAAGATAAGTCTCCAGGAAATGCATGTAAGTCAATGTATACATGGTGTGTGTGTGTGTGTGTGTGTGTGTGTGTGTGTGTGTGTGTTTCACCCTTACTTCTTGTGTGTGTGTCATTATTAGCAAAGCACATGTGCATCCCTCGCCATAAAATATGATGTCACTATAACTCCGATGCAAATGTTCAAAGAGTGCTCAAACGTCACATGTGTGCTAACAGTCCAGCCGTGAAGACATCTCCGGGACAGTTTTGAGATTTCTTCAAATGCCGTTGCCATGGCAACACAATGCTCACCATGACACACGGTTTTCTTGCATAACTTCAGTGAAAATACTCGAAACGGCCCAAAACGTCACAGGTCTGGTAACGATGCAGCCATCAACGCATCTGAGAGTATTATGGGATGTCATCAAATGCCGTTGCCATGGCGACAGATCATTCACCATCAAGTTAGATGGTGAATTTTGCAGTTCAAATATTCTTCTGCTTTCCCAAGCCTTTTTACAGAACCAGAATCAGAATCAGAACCAGAATCAGAACCAGAATCAGAACCAGAAACAGAATCAGAATCAGATCAGAATCAGAACCAGAATCAGAAACAGAACCAGAATCAGAACCAGAATCAGAAACAGAATCAGAATCAGAACCAGAATCAGAATCAGATCAGAATCAGAACCAGAATCAGAACCAGAACCAGAATCAGAACCAGAATCAGAAACAGAATCAGAATCAGAACCAGAATCAGAACCAGAATCAGAATCAGAATCAGAACCAGAATCAGAACCAGAATCAGAAACAGAATCAGAATCAGAACCAGAATCAGAACCAGAATCAGAACCAGAATCAGAATCAGAACCAGAATCAGAACCAGAACCAGAAACAGATCCAGAATCAGAACCAGAATCAGATAGACATAGAGGCTGATTGTATCCAATTAAACGACAGCAGACATTAAGAAAGACGGATTCATTTATACAGTGCATTTCAACACAAGTGCTTTACTTATTATGTAGTCCACACACACACCACACACACACACACACACACACACTCCACACACACTCCTAGGCATGTAATTCATCTAAAGGAACACAGATAGCTTTAACTAGCGTTCAAAAGTGGAAACAAGCAACACAATCTAGAGAGCATTCTGGACCCTAAACCCACAACTATCCTCATGTCAGCAGAAGTCCCAACGCTGACGTACTTTGTTCCTCTCAGCGGACGCTGCTGATCAGCTCCTCCGCCCACATTGAACAGCCTCGACGCCTTTGTATCCACGTGTCAGCAGAAAGAGCTTCCACTGGTCTCTAATAAGCAGCACACGCCAGAGGAGATGAGACTCTGGGAGGATGTGAGGGTTTAGGGGGTAAGTGAAGGAGCTGAGATTTAGTGTGGGAAAGAAACCAGACCATGTACATGCACTAGAACCTACAGGAAAGGAAAAGCCCCCACGAGCAGAACCGGGCCTCGTCAGGTCCATCAAGGCTTTCAAATGCCTCTCAATAGCAAATAGAGACACAACAAGATCGCAGGTGAACGCTTCTTCAGGTGTCTCGACTTTTGATTTGAGATGCAGCCTCTCTCGGACATCATGGATGTTGAAAGTTGAGCAATGTTCAACTTTTGAAGCTTCTGAAGCTTTCGGTGGAAGCGTCAGCCAATCGAATCACACGCCAGTTCTAGCCAATCAAACCGCTGCTTGTGATTGGTTGTTGGTCGAGCTTCAGACACGCGCAGCTCCGAGCTGCAGTGTGGACGGCCGTAGGGAAGTCTAAAGCCTGACAGGAGTTCTCAAAGCTGGTGAGGGTGCAGCTAGTTTGAAAGACTTTGTATACTTTACTCCAGGGGGAACTAAAGTGAAGTCATATAAATACACCCACCTTTACCAATTGACATCCATGCATTAGTAATAATTATAATACCAACGTGTTGTATTTTTCAATCTGATATGAGCCACACTGGAAACTTTCACTATATTCTGATGAGAATACTTTTCGACTTTCACTTGAGGAACATTTTGAATGCAGGACTTTTCACTGTAACAGAGTATTCCTGCACTCTGGTACTTCTACTTTTACTACAGTACAAGATCTGAGTACTTCTACTTTTACTCACAGTACAAGATCTGAGTACTTCTACTGTTACTACAGTACAAGATCTGAGTACTTCTACTTTTACTCAAGCACAAGATCTGAGTACTTCTACTTTTACTCAAGAACTAGATCTGAGTACGTCTACTCAAGAACAAGCTCTGAGTACTTCTACTTTTACTACAGTACAAGATCTGAGTACTTCTACTTTTACTCAAGACTAGATCTGAGTACTCTACTCAAGACAAGCTCTGAGTACTTCTACTTTTACTCAAGTACAAGCTCTGAGTACTTCTACTTTTACTCAAGTACAAGATCTGAGTACTTCTACTTTTACTCAAGTACAAGCTCTGAGTACTTCTACTTTTACTCAAGTACAAGATCTGAGTACTTCTACTTTTACTCAAGTACAAGATCTGAGTACTTCTACTTTTACTCAAGACTAGATCTGAGTACTCTACTCAAGTACAAGCTCTGAGTACTTCTACTTTTACTCAAGTACAAGCTCTGAGTACTTCTACTTTTACTCAAGTACAAGATCTGAGTACTTCTACTTTTACTCAAGTACAAGATCTGAGTACTTCTACTTTTACTCAAGTACAAGCTCTGAGTACTTCTACTTTTACTCAAGTACAAGGTCTGAGTACTTCTACTTTACTCAAGAACAAGCTCTGAGTACTTCTACTTTTACTCAAGTACAAGGTCTGAGTACTTCTACTTTTACTCAAGAACAAGCTCTGAGTACTTCTACTTTTACTCAAGTACAAGGTCTGAGTACTTCTACTTTACTCAAGTACAAGCTCTGAGTACTTCTACTTTTACTCAAGACAAGATCTGAGTACTTTACTTTACTCAAGACAAGCTCTGAGTACTTCTACTTTTACTCAAGTACAAGCTCTGAGTACTTCTACTTTTACTCAAGTACAAGATCTGAGTACTTCTACTTTTACTACAGTACAAGATCTGAGTACTTCTACTTTTACTCAAGAACAGATCTGAGTACTTCTACTTTTACTCAAGTACAAGCTCTGAGTACTTCTACTTTTACTCAAGTACAAGATCTGAGTACTTCTACTTTTACTCAAGTACAAGATCTGAGTACTTCTACTTTTACTCAAGTACAAGCTCTGAGTACTTCTACTTTTACTCAAGTACAAGATCTGAGTACTTCTACTTTTACTCAAGTACAAGATCTGAGTACTTCTACTTTTACTCAAGAACTAGATCTGAGTACGTCTACTCAAGACAAGCTCTGAGTACTTCTACTTTTACTCAAGTACAAGCTCTGAGTACTTCTACTTTACTCAAGTACAAGATCTGAGTACTTCTACTGTTACTCAAGTACAAGATCTGAGTACTTCTACTTTTACTCAAGTACAAGCTCTGAGTACTTCTACTTTTACTCAAGTACAAGGTCTGAGTACTTCTACTTTACTCAAGAACAAGCTCTGAGTACTTCTACTTTTACTCAAGTACAAGGTCTGAGTACTTCTACTTTACTCAAGAACAAGCTCTGAGTACTTCTACTTTTACTCAAGTACAAGGTCTGAGTACTTCTACTTTACTCAAGAACAAGCTCTGAGTACTTCTACTTTTACTCAAGTACAAGGTCTGAGTACTTCTACTTTTACTCAAGAACAAGCTCTGAGTACTTCTACTTTTACTCAAGTACAAGATCTGAGTACTTCTACTTTACTCAAGAACAAGCTCTGAGTACTTCTACTTTTACTCAAGTACAAGGTCTGAGTACTTCTACTTTACTCAAGTACAAGCTCTGAGTACTTGTACTTTAACTCCAGCTCTAAGTACTTCTTCCAGCTCTGCTCATCCCACTTGATCTGTTTCTGTGAAGTATTTCTGCGCTCAACATGTCGGAGTTTCCAGGAAGCAGCTGACCAGAGGAGCTGTAAAGCTGTGATGAAGCAGCTGCCCCCCCCCCAACACACTGACACACACACACACACACACACACACACACACACACACACACACTGACAGTACACAGGCTAAATCCAGCAGGGTTACAATGGAGAACCAGACACCACGCGGTGAGGACGCATGCCCGCAGATTGCTGTTATTTTGGGATTCACACTCCTGCAGTGACTCTGGATGCTGCTGCAGCTTTTGATCACGTTGTCGGATAACAATGGGCTCCTCCCAGGGCCGGCCCTCGGCACAGGCAGTATAGGCGAATGCGCCCCCATAGGGGGCGCATCGACCCATAGGGGGCGCATCGACCCATAGGGGGCGCATCGACCCATAGGGGGCGCATCGACCCATAGGGGGCGCATCGACCCATAGGGGGGCGCATCGACCCATAGGGGGCGCATCGACCCATAGGGGGCGCATCGACCCATAGGGGGCGCATCGACCCATAGGGGGCGCATCGACCGGGCGCATCGACCCATAGGGGGCGCATCGACCCGGGGCGCATCGACCCATAGGGGGGCGCATCGACCCATAGGGGGCGCATCGACCCATAGGGGGCGCATCGACCCGGGCGCATCGACCCATAGGGGGCGCATCGACCCATAGGGGGCGCATCGACCCATAGGGGGCGCATCGACCCATAGGGGGCGCATCGACCCATAGGGGGCGCCGGGAAAAGAAAAAATTGTTTTCATTTAAACAATTTTTTAAAATGTAAACACAATTTCCCGATTTTGGATCAACAAAGATCCTCTTATGATCTTATACGAGCAGAACTACGCCTATATTGCATCCCCAATCAAGTTGAACCCCCAGCCCCAGTAAAAACCAGAGGTTTATGTGAAATTGTCCTTTTTTTGAAATAATGGTAGTGTGCCGCCCTAGGCAAGAAGTTACAAGCATCCATCTGGAGCACTCTGAGAGCAACATGAGAGATCTGTGGACACGTCTCTCAGCACTGCAGTGTGTGCAATTGTAGGTTTTAATTTTGTATTTGTATTCATTTAAAATAAATCAAACTCCCAAACAACGTGCACAGCTTCTGTGTGCTTTTATTAACATTGGAATGTACTGTGTGAGCGGGCCGCGAGCTGTAGAGAGCTCTCTCCTGACAGACTGAGCGGCTCTGATAGCCTCAGCTCAGTGAGGTGAAGCCACGCCTCTATATGATCACTAGAGTTATACAACAATAAGAGATCAGGTGAACAACAGGTATAAATACTGACGGTACAAACAAGTTGTTATTAATAAAGAACACAGTTTGAAAGGAGATGATTTGTAAAATATCCATAAAGAAAAAGAAAATCTGCTTCCAGGTCTGTTTCATCTGGTGCTGAGAGACGTGTCCATAGATCTCTCATGTTGCTCTCAGAGTGACCAGATGGATGCTTGTCTTCCCAGGGGTGCATGCCCCCGGACCCCCCTAGAGGAGGTGAGGTCCCCCCTAGAGGAGGTGAGGTCACTTAAATCATGTTCAAATGGATAGGAAACTAAATACAGTTGCACACATCTTGTGTCCATATCTTTCTGTGTTGGTGGTCAT
Source organism: Champsocephalus esox (assembly GCA_036324585.1). Classification (NCBI taxonomy): domain Eukaryota; kingdom Metazoa; phylum Chordata; class Actinopteri; order Perciformes; family Channichthyidae; genus Champsocephalus; species Champsocephalus esox. Next base: position 16,737,718 of record CM070496.1, on the reverse strand, counting down.
GCCACAAACGTGCACGAGCGAATCATAGTGAGTGTCTGCATTTGGGCGCCAGCTAAAATCTTGCCTAGGGCGGCAAATTGGTCAGGGCCGGCCCTGGCTCCTCCTTTCAGGGTTCAGTGTCCTTAGAAACCTCCTGAAGCCTCAGAGCGTCACACATATGAGATAGTATAGCACCCAGACACACAACTCAGACGATCCAACATGTTGGACTTTTACTGGAACAGAGTATTCCTACACTCCGAGTACTTCTACTTTTACTCAAGTACAAGATCAGAGTACTTCTACTTTTACTTAAGATCAGTGTACTTCTACTTTGACTTAAGATCTGAGTACTTCTACTTTTACTCATCAAGATCTGAGTACTTCTACTTTTACTACAAGATCTGAGTACTTCTACTTTTACTACAAGATCTGAGTACTTCTACTTTTACTACAGATCTGAGTACTTCTACTTTTACTCAAGTACAAGATCTGAGTACTTCTACTTTTACGTACAAGATCTGAGTACTTCTACTTTTACTACAAGATCTGAGTACTTCTACTCAATACAAGATCTGAGTACTTCTACTTTTACTCAAGTACATGATCTGAGTACTTCTACTTTTACAAGATCTGAGTACTTCTACTCTAAAGTACAAGATCTGAGTACTTCTACTTTTACAAGATCTGAGTACTTCTACTCTAAGTACAAGATCTGAGTACTTCTACTTTTACAAGATCTGAGTACTTCTACTTCAAGTACAGGATCTGAGTACTTCTACTTTTACAAGATCTGAGTACTTCTACTCAAGTACATGATCTGAGTACTTCTACTTTTACAAGATCTGAGTACTTCTACTCAAGTACAAGATCTGAGTACTTCTACTTTTACAAGATCTGAGTACTTCTACTCAAGTACAGGATCTGAGTACTTCTACTTTTACAAGATCTGAGTACTTCTACTCAAGTACAGGATCTGAGTACTTCTACTTTTACTACAAGATCTGAGTACTTCTACTCAAGTACAGGATCTGAGTACTTCTACTTTTACTACAGATCTGAGTACTTCTACTTTTAAGTACATGATCTGAGTACTTCTACTTTTACAAGATCTGAGTACTTCTACTCAGTACAGATCTGAGTACTTCTACTTTTACAAGATCTGAGTACTTCTACTCAAGTACAGGATCTGAGTACTTCTACTTTTACAAGATCTGAGTACTTCTACTCAAGTACAGGATCTGAGTACTTCTACTTTTACAAGATCTGAGTACTTCTACTCAAGTACATGATCTGAGTACTTCTACTTTTACAAGATCTGAGTACTTCTACTCAGTACAGATCTGAGTACTTCTACTTTTACAAGATCTGAGTACTTCTACTCAAGTACAGGATCTGAGTACTTCTACTTTTACAAGATCTGAGTACTTCTACTCAAGTACAGGATCTGAGTACTTCTACTTTTACAAGATCTGAGTACTTCTACTCAAGTACAGGATCTGAGTACTTCTACTTTTACAAGATCTGAGTACTTCTACTCAAGTACAAGATCTGAGTACTTCTACTTTTTACAAGATCTGAGTACTTCTACTCAAGTACAGGATCTGAGTACTTCTACTCTTTACTACAGGATCTGAGTACTTCTACTCAAGTACAGGATCTGAGTACTTCTACTCAAGTACAGGATCTGAGTACTTCTACTCAAGTACAGGATCTGAGTACTTCTACTCAAGTACAGGATCTGAGTATTTCTTCCACCTCCGGGGATGAAGGAGTGCGTTGTATTTGTATTGTCATACCTTGTACCTCCTTGTATCTACTAACCTGTTAAAATGTTATATTTCGCTGCATGTACTTTGTACAGTTCTGTGTGATGAGTCAAAGTAAAGCACTTTGAGCTGCACGTGTTGTATGGAGCGTGCTATATCAATGAAGCTGTATTATGATGTATTGTGTTCTTACCCACGGAGGCAGGTCCGAGGTGGTGGTGCTCTGCTCGGAGCCCCTCTCCTCCTCCTGCTCGAACAGATCCAGAGCTCTTCTGATGCGGCTGTGTTTCCCTCCAGAGTTCCTCCTCCACATGAAGAACATCACAAGTCCGATCAACAGCCAGCTGAAGCTAAACTCGAAATATCCCAGTGCGTAGATGGGGAAAATAATCACAAAGGTTTTGGCGACGTGCATCCAGGTGTGTGTGAGCTCGTGTGTGGCAGACAGCAGCGGGTCCGAGGGTGGGATTATTGCATGTCCATTCTCCTTAGTGGGGGAATGGACTCCTGTGTCCGTCATGCTGTCCTCAGACATGTCTCTGAGCTCCAAAGTGTTTTTAAAAATAAGGGTTTTTTGGTAACACCATGTGCTCTCACGTTAGCTCCCCCGCGCACGAGCCCATTGCCTCGCGGGGAATAGATGGCATTGAGCCCCTTTTAGTGACCAGAATACATTCCCTTAAAACGCACAGCTGATCCAGTCCGCGGCTCCTCTCTCTGCCTCCTCTCGGGTTAAATGCTGCTTTCACAAAAACGCACAGGGACCACATCACACTGAGCGCTCCCAGCCTGACAGGGAGGGCAAACACTGACACCTGGTGGTCATTAGAGGTAAACACAGCCTGGTTTCATTTAAAAACTACTAAGCCACTTTTATATTACGAAAATATTCAACATGTTGTATGAAAATAATGCAATTAATGTAATATTCTGATATGTGGATAAGACTGTTTGGCTATGCTCTTTTATGATTGGTCCATGTGATGTGATGCAGTGAAAGTAGTGCGCAGCCAGACATATTGTATGAAGTAAAACATTAAGAACAAAATCAATCAAAACTAATTGTGTATTTAACAAATATGAAATATGAAACTGTATTTTTATTTATTTACCTTATGTTATTTTGTATTACTTTATATGTCTAACCCAGATTTAAACTTGTTTTTATACACAATATATGATCTTGAATAAATAAAAGGACACAAAACAACAAGAAAAACATATTGTATGCATGAATAAATACAGAATATAGCACGTAATCTGGAATATTAATTACAGTATAGTATACAAGACAATTTACAGGCAGAAATATTAGATAAATTAATGAAAACGTGGAATAAAATACATGGTTTCTAATTATATTATTATTATCACAAGACAACCACAGCGGTGCGGAAAGCCGTGATAAAGAGGCAGAAACAGCGCCACCTGGAGGTCATTAGTGGTAAACACGGCCTGGTTTTATTATTGATTATTTTAAATCGTTGTGTGAAAAGTTCGTGTTCTGATATTCCTGCTCACAACGGCCCTCTTGCTCGGCTACATCCTTATAAATCCATGTGAAGTAGTTTGTCAAATAAGAAATGAAGCATTTAATCGGCTGTATTTTAAACAAACCGCTATCTTTTTTAGGAACGAATAAACTAGCTTGCTATTCAAATTCCAACGGTTAAAATAGGAAAGGTTTGTGATCTCGAGCACAGAGAAATAGATAAACAGACAGATTTGTACATGAAGCAGATTTTGAGATGAACCCACACGTTAATCAATGTGATTATAATGCTTTAACAACAACATTTTAATACGGTCTGTTAAAAATAAATACACATTTGTTATCATATAGTCGATAACCTGCCATATTCATTCACCGTTGGCATGGAAACTGCCGTTGATTCACTCGGTCGCTCTGATGTCGACTGTCAATCCTGTTGCCATGCTAAAGTGACGCGTTCTCCTTGGTTTCGATGAACTGCGCATGCGTACAACAGATGTACCACCATGGCGGCGTCGTCGTTACAAAAATATGAGTTGCTTTCTCGCGTTTAAAAGACTTAAAACATATATAAATACATGAAAACATGAGTAGTGACAAGGTAAGGGCGTTAGCTTTGAGTTTAGCGTATACAGGTTTATATAGGTCATGTTTTTGTTCTGTAAAATGTCGTGTAAGTGCTGGTAAATGTTTGTTATGAAGCAGAGATGTTAGTTTTCTGTGGAAATGAACGGATTGTTTTGGGGTTTCATTGAAATCGCTGAATGTGCTCCAATGGATGTTAATAATGGCATTCAGTGACATTTACATCTCTTGTTTTTTTAGAAAATAACCAAGGAAGACACATGGAGACCAGCTGAACTGAGAACACACATCAGGGTGAGTAATGTTATTTACTTTTTAATTACATGTTATTGTTGGCATGTATGTTACATGTCTTGCTGTTGAGCCATATGTGTCGTTAACATGTATGTTTAGTGTATGTTGTTGTTGTTGTTGTTGTTGTTGTTGTCACACACCGAGCTTTCAATGCTAGCTTTTACCTGATGAGTCAATGCTAGCTTTTACCTGAGGAATCAATGCTAGCTTTTACCTGATGAATCAATGCTAGCTTTTACCTGATGAATCAATGCTAGCTTTTACCTGATGAATCAATGCTAGCTTTTACCTGATGAATCAATGCTAGCTTTTACCTGATGAATCAATGCTAGCTTTTACCTGATGAATCAATGCTAGCTTTTACCTGATGAATCGATGCTAGCTTTTACCTGAGGAATCAATGCTAGCTTTTACCTGAGGAATCAATGCTAGCTTTTACCTGATGAATCAATGCTAGCTTTTACCTGATGAATCAATGCTAGCTTTTACCTGATGAATCAATGCTAGCTTTTACCTGATGAATCAATGCTAGCTTTTACCTGATGAATCAATGCTAGCTTTTACCTGATGAGTCAATGCTAGCTTTTACCTGATGAGTCAATGCTAGCTTTTACCTGATGAATCATGCTAGCTTTTACCTGATGAATCAATGCTAGCTTTTACCTGATGAGTCAATGCTAGCTTTTACCTGAGGAATCAATGCTAGCTTTTACCTGAGAATCAATGCTAGCTTTTACCTGATGAATCAATGCTAGCTTTTACCTGAGGAATCAATGCTAGCTTTTACCTGAGAGTCAATGCTAGCTTTTACCTGATGAATCAATGCTAGCTTTTACCTGATGAATCAATGCTAGCTTTTACCTGATGAATCAATGCTAGCTTTTACCTGAGGAATCAATGCTAGCTTTTACCTGATGAATCAATGCTAGCTTTTACCTGATGAGTCAATGCTAGCTTTTACCTGATGAGTCAATGCTAGCTTTTACCTGATGAATCAATGCTAGCTTTTACCTGATGAATCAATGCTAGCTTTTACCTGATGAGTCAATGCTAGCTTTTACCTGAGGAATCAATGCTAGCTTTTACCTGAGGAATCAATGCTAGCTTTTACCTGATGAATCAATGCTAGCTTTTACCTGATGAATCAATGCTAGCTTTTACCTGAGGAGTCAATGCTAGCTTTTACCTGATGAATCAATGCTAGCTTTTACCTGATGAATCAATGCTAGCTTTTACCTGATGAATCAATGCTAGCTTTTACCTGAGGAATCAATGCTAGCTTTTACCTGATGAATCAATGCTAGCTTTTACCTGATGAATCAATGCTAGCTTTTACCTGATGAATCAATGCTAGCTTTTACCTGATGAGTCAATGCTAGCTTTTACCTGAGGAATCAATGCTAGCTTTTACCGATGAGTCAATGCTAGCTTTTACCTGAGGAATCAATGCTAGCTTTTACCTGATGAATCAATGCTAGCTTTTACCTGATGAATCAATGCTAGCTTTTACCTGATGAATCAATGCTAGCTTTTACCTGATGAGTCAATGCTAGCTTTTACCTGATGAGTCAATGCTAGCTTTTACCTGATGAATCAATGCTAGCTTTTACCTGATGAGTCAATGCTAGCTTTTACCTGATGAGTCAATGCTAGCTTTTACCTGATGAATCAATGCTAGCTTTTACCTGTGGAATCAATGCTAGCTTTTACCTGATGAGTCAATGCTAGCTTTTACCTGATGAATCAATGCTAGCTTTTACCTGATGAATCAATGCTAGCTTTTACCTGATGAATCAATGCTAGCTTTTACCTGATGAATCAATGCTAGCTTTTACCTGAGGAGTCAATGCTAGCTTTTACCTGATGAATCAATGCTAGCTTTTACCTGATGAATCAATGCTAGCTTTTACCTGAGAATCAATGCTAGCTTTACCTGAGGAATCAATGCTAGCTTTTACCTGATGAGTCAATGCTAGCTTTTACCTGATGAGTCAATGCTAGCTTTTACCTGAGGAATCAATGCTAGCTTTTACCTGATGAATCAATGCTAGCTTTTACCTGTGAATCAATGCTAGCTTTTACCTGATGAATCAATGCTAGCTTTTACCTGATGAGTCAATGCTAGCTTTTACCTGATGAATCAATGCTAGCTTTTACCTGTGGAATCAATGCTAGCTTTTACCTGATGAGTCAATGCTAGCTTTTACCTGAGGAATCAATGCTAGCTTTTACCTGATGAATCGATGCTAGCTTTTACCTGATGAATCAATGCTAGCTTTTACCTGATGAATCAATGCTAGCTTTTACCTGATGAATCAATGCTAGCTTTTACCTGATGAGTCAATGCTAGCTTTTACCTGATGAATCAATGCTAGCTTTTACCTGAGGAGTCAATGCTAGCTGTTACCTGATGAATCAATGCTAGCTTTTACCTGATGAGTCAATGCTAGCTTTTACCTGATGAATCAATGCTAGCTTTTACCTGATGAGTCAATGCTAGCTTTTACCTGAGGAGTCAATGCTAGCTTTTACCTGATGAGTCAATGCTAGCTTTTACCTGATGAATCAATGCTAGCTTTTACCTGATGAATCAATGCTAGCTTTTACCTGATGAATCAATGCTAGCTTTTACCTGTGGAATCAATGCTAGCTTTTACCTGATGAGTCAATGCTAGCTTTTACCTGATGAATCAATGCTAGCTTTTACCTGATGAATCAATGCTAGCTTTTACCTGATGAATCAATGCTAGCTTTTACCTGATGAATCAATGCTAGCTTTTACCTGAGGAGTCAATGCTAGCTTTTACCTGATGAATCAATGCTAGCTTTTACCTGATGATCAATGCTAGCTTTTACCTGATGAATCAATGCTAGCTTTTACCTGTGGAATCAATGCTAGCTTTTACCTGATGAGTCAATGCTAGCTTTTACCTGATGAATCAATGCTAGCTTTTACCTGATGAATCAATGCTAGCTTTTACCTGATGAATCAATGCTAGCTTTTACCTGATGAATCAATGCTAGCCTTTACCTGAGGAATCAATGCTAGCTTTTACCTGATGAGTCAATGCTAGCTTTTACCTGATGAGTCAATGCTAGCTTTTACCTGAGGAATCAATGCTAGCTTTTACCTGATGAATCAATGCTAGCTTTTACCTGATGAATCAATGCTAGCTTTTACCTGATGAATCAATGCTAGCCTTTACCTGATGAGTCAATGCTAGCTTTTACCTGATGAATCAATGCTAGCTTTTACCTGTGGAATCAATGCTAGCTTTTACCTGATGAGTCAATGCTAGCTTTTACCTGATGAATCAATGCTAGCTTTTACCTGTGGAATCAATGCTAGCTTTTACCTGATGAGTCAATGCTAGCTTTTACCTGATGAATCAATGCTAGCTTTTACCTGATGAGTCAATGCTAGCTTTTACCTGATGAATCAATGCTAGCTTTTACCTGATGAATCAATGCTAGCTTTTACCTGATGAGTCAATGCTAGCTTTTACCTGATGAATCAATGCTAGCTTTTACCTGAGGAGTCAATGCTAGCTTTTACCTGATGAATCAATGCTAGCTTTTACCTGATGAGTCAATGCTAGCTTTTACCTGATGAATCAATGCTAGCTTTTACCTGATGAGTCAATGCTAGCTTTTACCTGAGGAGTCAATGCTAGCTTTTACCTGATGAGTCAATGCTAGCTTTTACCTGATGAATCAATGCTAGCTTTTACCTGATGAATCAATGCTAGCTTTTACCTGATGAATCAATGCTAGCTTTTACCTGTGAATCAATGCTAGCTTTTACCTGATGAGTCAATGCTAGCTTTTACCTGATGAATCAATGCTAGCTTTTACCTGATGAATCAATGCTAGCTTTTACCTGATGAATCAATGCTAGCTTTTACCTGATGAATCAATGCTAGCTTTTACCTGAGGAGTCAATGCTAGCTTTTACCTGATGAATCAATGCTAGCTTTTACCTGATGAATCAATGCTAGCTTTTACCTGATGAATCAATGCTAGCTTTTACCTGTGGAATCAATGCTAGCTTTTACCTGATGAGTCAATGCTAGCTTTTACCTGAGGAATCAATGCTAGCTTTTACCTGATGAGTCAATGCTAGCTTTTACCTGATGAATCAATGCTAGCTTTTACCTGATGAATCAATGCTAGCTTTTACCTGAGGAATCAATGCTAGCTTTACCTGAGGATCAATGCTAGCTTTTACCTGATGAGTCAATGCTAGCTTTTACCTGATGAGTCAATGCTAGCTTTTACCTGATGAATCAATGCTAGCTTTTACCTGAGGAATCAATGCTAGCTTTTACCTGAGGAATCAATGCTAGCTTTTACCCGATGAGTCAATGCTAGCTTTTACCTGATGAGTCAATGCTAGCTTTTACCCGATGAATCAATGCTAGCTTTTACCCGATGAATCAATGCTAGCTTTTACCTGATGAATCAATGCTAGCTTTTACCTGATGAATCAATGCTAGCTTTTACCTGATGAATCAATGCTAGCTTTTACCCGATGAGTCAATGCTAGCTTTTACCCGATGAGTCAATGCTAGCTTTTACCTGATGAATCAATGCTAGCTTTTACCTGATGAATCAATGCTAGCTTTTACCCGATGAGTCAATGCTAGCTTTTACCTGAGGAATCAATGCTAGCCTTTACCTGATGAATCAATGCTAGCTTTTACCTGATGAATCAATGCTAGCTTTTACCTGAGGAATCAATGCTAGCCTTTACCCGATGAGTCAATGCTAGCTTTTACCTGATGAATCAATGCTAGCTTTTACCCGATGAGTCAATGCTAGCTTTTACCTGATGAGTCGATGCTAGCTTTTACCCGATGAATCGATGCTAGCTTTTACCCGATGAGTCGATGCTAGCTTTTACCCGATGAGTCAATGCTAGCTTTTACCTGATGAGTCCATGCTAGCTTTTACCTGATGAATCAATGCTAGCTTTTACCTGATGAATCAATGCTAGCTTTTACCTGATGAGTCAATGCTAGCTTTTACCTGATGAGTCAATGCTAGCTTTTACCTGAGGAATCAATGCTAGCTTTTACCTGATGAGTCAATGCTAGCTTTTACCTGTGGAATCAATGCTAGCTTTTACCTGATGAATCAATGCTAGCTTTTACCTGATGAATCAATGCTAGCTTTTACCTGATGAATCAATGCTAGCTTTTACCTGATGAGTCAATGCTAGCTTTTACCTGATGAGTCAATGCTAGCTTTTACCTGAGGAATCAATGCTAGCTTTTACCTGATGAATCAATGCTAGCTTTTACCTGATGAATCAATGCTAGCTTTTACCTGATGAATCAATGCTAGCTTTTACCTGATGAGTCAATGCTAGCTTTTACCTGATGAATCAATGCTAGCTTTTACCTGAGGAGTCAATGCTAGCTTTTACCTGATGAATCAATGCTAGCTTTTACCTGATGAGTCAATGCTAGCTTTTACCTGATGAATCAATGCTAGCTTTTACCTGATGAGTCAATGCTAGCTTTTACCTGAGGAGTCAATGCTAGCTTTTACCTGATGAGTCAATGCTAGCTTTTACCTGATGAATCAATGCTAGCTTTTACCTGATGAATCAATGCTAGCTTTTACCTGATGAATCAATGCTAGCTTTTACCTGATGATCAATGCTAGCTTTTACCTGATGAATCAATGCTAGCTTTTACCTGATGAATCAATGCTAGCTTTTACCTGATGAATCAATGCTAGCTTTTACCTGAGGAGTCAATGCTAGCTTTTACCTGATGAATCAATGCTAGCTTTTACCTGATGAATCAATGCTAGCTTTTACCTGATGAATCAATGCTAGCTTTTACCTGAGGAGTCAATGCTAGCTTTTACCTGATGAATCAATGCTAGCTTTTACCTGATGAATCAATGCTAGCTTTTACCTGATGAATCAATGCTAGCTTTTACCTGATGAATCAATGCTAGCTTTTACCTGATGAATCAATGCTAGCTTTTACCTGATGAATCAATGCTAGCTTTTACCTGTGGAATCAATGCTAGCTTTTACCTGAGGAATCAATGCTAGCTTTTACCTGATGAGTCAATGCTAGCTTTTACCTGATGAATCAATGCTAGCTTTTACCTGATGAATCAATGCTAGCTTTTACCTGAGGAATCAATGCTAGCTTTTACCTGATGAGTCAATGCTAGCTTTTACCTGATGAGTCAATGCTAGCTTTTACCTGAGGAATCAATGCTAGCTTTTACCTGATGAATCAATGCTAGCTTTTACCTGTGAATCAATGCTAGCTTTTACCTGATGAATCAATGCTAGCCTTTACCTGATGAGTCATGCTAGCTTTTACCTGATGAATCAATGCTAGCTTTTACCTGTGAATCAATGCTAGCTTTTACCTGATGAGTCAATGCTAGCTTTTACCTGATGAATCAATGCTAGCTTTTACCTGTGAATCAATGCTAGCTTTTACCTGATGAGTCAATGCTAGCTTTTACCTGATGAATCAATGCTAGCTTTTACCTGATGAATCAATGCTAGCTTTTACCTGATGAATCAATGCTAGCTTTTACCTGATGAATCAATGCTAGCTTTTACCTGATGAGTCAATGCTAGCTTTTACCTGATGAATCAATGCTAGCTTTTACCTGAGGAGTCAATGCTAGCTTTTACCTGATGAATCAATGCTAGCTTTTACCTGATGAGTCAATGCTAGCTTTTACCTGATGAATCAATGCTAGCTTTTACCTGATGAGTCAATGCTAGCTTTTACCTGAGGAGTCAATGCTAGCTTTTACCTGTGGAATCAATGCTAGCTTTTACCTGATGAGTCAATGCTAGCTTTTACCTGATGAATCAATGCTAGCTTTTACCTGTGAATCAATGCTAGCTTTTACCTGATGAATCAATGCTAGCTTTTACCTGATGAATCAATGCTAGCTTTTACCTGATGAATCAATGCTAGCTTTTACCTGATGAATCAATGCTAGCTTTTACCTGATGAATCAATGCTAGCCTTTACCTGATGATCAATGCTAGCCTTTACCTGTGGAATCAATGCTAGCTTTTACCTGAGGAATCAATGCTAGCTTTTACCTGATGAGTCAATGCTAGCTTTTACCTGATGAGTCAATGCTAGCCTTTACCTGATGAATCAATGCTAGCCTTTACCTGTGGAATCAATGCTAGCTTTTACCTGATGAATCAATGCTAGCCTTTACCTGATGAATCAATGCTAGCTTTTACCTGATGAATCAATGCTAGCTTTTACCTGATGAGTCAATGCTAGCCTTTACCTGATGAATCAATGCTAGCGTTTTACCTGATGAATCAATGCTAGCTTTTACCTGAGGAATCAATGCTAGCTTTTACCTGATGAATCAATGCTAGCTTTTACCTGATGAATCAATGCTAGCTTTTACCTGATGAATCAATGCTAGCTTTTACCTGATGAGTCAATGCTAGCTTTTACCTGTGAATCAATGCTAGCTTTTACCTGATGAATCAATGCTAGCTTTTACCTGAGGAATCAATGCTAGCTTTACCTGATGAATCAATGCTAGCGTTTTACCTGTGGAATCAATGCTAGCTTTTACCTGAGGAATCAATGCTAGCTTTTACCTGATGAATCAATGCTAGCTTTTACCTGATGAATCAATGCTAGCTTTTACCTGATGAATCAATGCTAGCTTTTACCTGATGAGTCAATGCTAGCTTTTACCTGTGAATCAATGCTAGCTTTTACCTGATGAATCAATGCTAGCTTTACCTGATGAATCAATGCTAGCTTTTACCTGATGAATCAATGCTAGCTTTTACCTGATGAATCAATGCTAGCTTTTACCTGATGAGTCAATGCTAGCTTTTACCTGTGGAATCAATGCTAGCTTTTACCTGATGAATCAATGCTAGCCTTTACCTGATGAGTCAATGCTAGCTTTTACCTGATGAGTCAATGCTAGCTTTTACCTGATGAGTCAATGCTAGCTTTTACCTGTGGAATCAATGCTAGCTTTTACCTGATGAATCAATGCTAGCTTTTACCTGATGAATCAATGCTAGCTTTTACCTGATGAATCAATGCTAGCTTTTTCAGCATATAATAATAATAATAATAATAATAATAATAGTAATACATTTTACTTGGGGGGCGCCTTTCATAGCACCCAAGGACACCTCAAGGGCATAGGGGCAATTCAAACAGTGAATTTAGTGAAATATCAGCCGGGGTAAAACAAGACAAACAACAGTAAAAGGACACAAAAGGACACAGGGTACAGTCTATAAAGAAAATACCAGTCTGAACAGGTGGGTTTTGATGTTGTTATGGAATCAGACTGTCGGATGTGTCGAGGCAGGGAGCTCCAGAGTCTGGGAGGCGAGCAGCTGAAAGCTCGAGCAGCCATGGTGCTGAGGCGAGAGCTTGGGACGGTGAGAAGTCCTACGGAGGAAGAGCGGAGGGTGCGGGAGGGGGCGTGCTCCTGAAGGTTATGGTGACATTTCACAGGTGGGACAGAGAATGACTTACAAACTGATCTACTTTCTGTTTTTCCAGGAGGGAGGACAGGTTGATAACAATGTCCGGAGGCGAGATGATGGTGAGAGAAGGCAACGTGGTGGAGAATCTGTCGGTCGAAGAGACCCAGAGAAGGAAACTAGGCGAGGGAAAGACAAGCTGAGGGAGAGGAGAGATAAAGAGGAAGTAGATCGACGGAAAGAGGGATCAAGGGAGAGAAGAAGTGAAAGAGATAGAAGAGACAAGGTGGTAGATGGAAAGAGGAACGATGAAGACAAGGAGAGACTCAGAGATAAGGAGGACAAAAGGAGGGAAGACAGAGACAAGGAAAAACAAAGAGAAGAACGAGAGGAGAGACGGAGACATGAGGAAGGTGGAGAAACAGAACGGAGGGAGAAGCAGGATCGAGAGAAAAGAGACCGCCATCGAGAGAGAGACGAAGACAAGAGGAACGCCAGCGAGAGACGAGAGAGGAAGCATGCGGAAGTGAAGGAGGACGGAGGTAAGGTGGCGTCAATGTGAACACGTAACGCTTTCACCACAGGACGGCTTTTTACATTTCCCCTTCTGATTTCAGAGAACAGAGAGGAGCCGAGGAGACGAGGAGAGGAGAGAGAGAGGAGGCGCACGGAGAGAGGGCGCCATGTGAGTAAACTAGTGCGCGTAGAAAATAAATAATTAAGAGGCCCGATTCTGCTTTTCATGGTGTTCCCTCGGCCGTAAGGTAGCTTTTAGTGCACGTCAATGGTCGGCAAAGGCTACAATCTCAAAGATATCACAAATATCCGAGTACTCGTATATATTGGCATATCTCCAGTGGACGACGCAGACACGCATCAATTGAGAGCAGAGGACACTCGGCTCCAAGTATATAATACAACAGGATGCCAACACATTCTGTCTTATTCAAAGCGGTCCTCGTCGGTCGCGGTTCTGCTTCACAGTTCGGTTGATTCAAAGTGACTCTTCCATTAGTGTGTACTTGATTCTTTGCTTTCCTCCTAGGACGAAAAGCGAAAGCACGACAGCAGACCCAGAGAGCATCGAGGCGTGAAGGAAGAGGTCGGAGGTGACGGAGAGCGAACAGAGCGGGATAACGTCAAAGAGAGGAAGCACAGAGAGGACGAAGAACCGGAGAGGAATCGTCGCCGAGACCCGACCGGCTCCAGGAGATCTGACAACGCCACGGACAAAAGTCATGACGCCAGAACTGAGGTGTGTAAACCTGTATCATATAACTGTGTGATCTGGATGGTTCCCTGACAGACGTGTGTGTTCCCTCCACGTGTCAGGGTGAGGCGGCGGCGCGGGACCCGAGAGCCACAGCAGAGCCTGTAAGCAGCCGTGTTTCACTTATTCCCCGTGTTACCTCGGTCAGAATGTCCGTATCGTCATCCTGTGGTTGTGAAGGAAGCCACAGCTCTAGAGGAAATGAATTATGAACCCTTACGTTGTGCCGGCACCACGAATTACACACATGATGTTTGTCAATCTTAAAGGCGGGGTAGGTGAGTCTGAGAAACCGGCTCCAGATACACTCGTTGTTATATTCCATGGATGCTCTCAACGTCCCGACAGCAATGAATATCTGAAGTGCTTTGAAGCCGTGGCGCTGTCGAAAGCTCGACCAATCATCTGAGCCGGCTAAAGTAACTGGATGGCCTACCTGCCTGTCAGCCTGCCATCGGGGCACACACTGATCTCTGCCCTCATTGGTCATGTGCGCGTTCCTGTGTGTTGGAGGCGGGGCTCTGTGAGGTGTTGGGGGAGGGGCTCTGTGAGGAAGTGGAGGCGGGGCTCTGTGAGGAAGTGGCAGATTTGTTCCGGCTGTGTATTTT
>CM070496.1:16715745-16720745 GCA_036324585.1 Champsocephalus esox | reverse complement strand
GCTGGAAATGTACATTGTTCCACAGCAAAGAGCCAAAGTCAGCTTAATGTTCCAGAAGAAGCTGCATAAACAAATATTACAGATACAACAACTCTGATAAAAGTTACACAATTCACAAAAAGCCTCCCTGTAGCGGTTCTGAGGTTTAGCCACCAGGTACGTACCGCACACAGTTGGTATCTACCAACACGGGTCATGTCAGATATCTTCATGCACGTCCTCCTCGCTGCACCGTGTCCCCAACATGACGCTTCCTGCTTACGTCCCAGGATCAGAGAAGACCCCGAGTGGAGACTCACAGCGCGGGAAGTTTATCGACTTTGTGGCGGCGAAGCAGCGCGAAGTCAGCGAGAAGGTCGCCTCAAAACAGAAGTAAGTTCACTCCCATTGGTGGGCATGTCATCTCCTCTCTTCACTACATGAGGTCTTCACATCGGTATCTCTCGTGCCAACAGGAAGCGCAGCACGGAGCTCCTTCGCCTCATCGATCTGGACTTCTCAACGACAGCCTCCCTGTTGGACCTGCCTCCTGTGAACGAGTACGACATGTACATCAGAACGTTCGGGACTGAGAACACAAAGCAGGTCAGGATGCATCTCTGCAGCATCAACCAGGAGAGACGGATGGAAGCCACGCTTAAAGGAGAAACGCCAAATATCCCCTGCAGAGAAAGTTGCCATAGTCTGAATAACGTTTCCCCCCCCCAGGCGTACGTTCAGTGTAACGAGGACAACGTGGACCGAGACATCCAGACAGAGGAGACGGAAGTGTGTGAGAAATGGACACAGCATCCTCCAGAGCACCATGGAGCCTGTGGGGGTAAAGCAATACATCTCGAATGCCCCTGTACACACACACACACACACACCACACACACGCACACACACACACACGTTGGGCTCGTCATAGTGAGGAGGAACGATGCTGTCTTGCCTTGTGTGTGTGTGTGTGTGTGTGTGTGTGTGTGGTCCTTCCTCCTTTCTGCGCGGCTTCAGTTGCGTTAGTGTTCAGCAATATTTCTGATCAAAAATCTTTCTATTGCGTTTCGACAACGCATCAGAGACGAACGAGACGGTGGTCTGTACTGATTGTATGTACAAAGAGAAAATAGAATTACGAAGAACACAAACAAACAATAACAAAGACTCTTCAGCAATATTTCAAGTTGCTTTCCAATTGTCTCTCACAGTGAACGTTAGTCTTCTCACTTTTAGTGCATGCTCTAAATCAGGGGGTCAAACTCGAGGCCCGGGGGCCAAATCCGGCCCGGGACTTCACTTCATGCGGCCCTGCAAAGTATATAAGATGTTTATTATACGGTTACAGGGCGATGTACAGAAGCACGTTGCCCATAAACTACATGTCCCACAATGCATCTCAAATTTGACTTTTTTCTCAGAATTTCTATTTTTTGATTTAGACTTTTTTTCCAGAATTTGCTTTTCTTTTGAAATCATTTTGAGACATGCGCTCTGAAGAGACGTGCAATGATCTGCCCCAGACTTCTGCTTTCAGACGTAGTTAATGATGAAGTTATCTGATAATCATCCAATGCAGAGGCAGTAAGGTAATATAATACATTATTTTATATATATCATATATTTATTTATGTATTTTTATATAGTCTTATATATAAAACTGGCCCTTTGAGTGCCAAGTAGGGAATGAGTCCTCACCCCGAGTGGAGGAGTTCAAGTATCTCGGGCTCTTGTCCTCGAGTGAGGGAACAATGGAGCGTGAGATGGGCCGGAGAACCGGAGCAGCGGGAGCGGTACTGCAGTCGCTTTACCGCACCGTGTGACGGAGAGGGAGCTGAGCCAGAAGGCAGAGCTCTCTGTCTACCGGGCCGTTCCTCCCCTCACCTACGGTCATGAAGGATGGGTCCTGACCGAAAGAACCAGATCCAAGGATACAAGCGGCCGAGATGGGTTTCCTCCGCAGGGTGGCTGGCGTCTCCCTTAGAGATAAGGTGAGAGGTTCGGTCATCAGGGAGGGACTCGGAGTTGAGCCGCTCCTCCTTCGCGTCCAAAGGAGCCAGTTGAGGTGGTTCGGGCACCTAGTTAGGATGCCACCTGGGCGCCTCCCTAGGGAGGTGTTCCAGGCACGTCCAGCTGGGAGGAGACCGAGGGGTAGACCTAGGACCAGGTGGAGGGACTATATCTCTTCGCTGGCCTGGGAGCGCCTTGGGACCCCCCCAGTCAGAGCTGGTTGATGAGGGGACAGGGACGTTCGGGGCTCTCTGCTGGAACTGATACCCCGAGACCCGACCACGGAGACGCGGGAGAAGATGGATGGATGGATGGGATGGATGGATGGATAGATGGATGGATGGATGGATGGGTGGATGGATGGATGGTTTGATGGATGGATGGATGGAAGGATGGTTTGATGGATGGATGGATGGAAGGATGGATGGTTTGATGGATGGAAGGATGGTGGATGGATGGATGGAAGGATGGATGGATGATGGATGGGTGGGTGGATGGATGGATGGATAGATGGATGGATAGATGGATGGATGGATGGAAGGAAGATGGATGGATGGATGGAAGGATGGATGGATGGATGGATGGATGGATGGATGGATAGATGGATGGATGGATGTTTGGGTGGGTGGATGGATGGATGGATAGTTTGGATGGGTGGATGGATGGATGGATGGATGGATGGATGGATGGATGGATAGATGGATGGTATGATGGATAGATGGATGGATGGATGGATGGATGGTTTGATGGATGGATGGATGGATGGAAGGATGGTTGGATGGATGGATGGATGGATGGATGGATAGATAGATGGATAGATGGATGGATGGATGATGGATAGATGGATGGATGGATAGATAGATAGATGGATGGATGGATAGATGGATAGATAGATGGATGGATGGATGGGTGGATGGATGGATGGATGGGTGGATGGATAGATAGATGGATAGATTTGGGTGGATGGATGGATGCAACCATGATGCTAATGTGGCCGAGATGAAATTGAGTTTGCCCCCCTGCTCTAACGTAACATAACAAGTCTCTAATAAACAAAGTGTAAACACGTCAACAACTGTTTGTTCCACAGATCCCAACCTCTCCAGAGAAGCTCAGGACAAAAGCGAAATGAGTTTTGACTCTCGGCGTCTCGCGACGTTCCTGCGCTCGGCCTCTCAGGTGTCTTTCATAAACCCTTAAGAACGTACTTCCTGTGTAGAAAGTAAACCCTAAATGAAACGTCTGTTGTCTTGACATCTGGACCCAGGTGATGGTGGTGCTGCTGGAGGAGCGTCGCGCCGACAGGAAGTCCCTGGAGAAGACGAAGTCTCCCACAGATTCCATGTCTTTCAGCGACGGGAGTTTGCTGCTCAACACCCAGCTGCCGTTTCTCTACGGTACGCCCCGTGACCAGAGAGACGACTTACCGCACTGGTAGGGGTGTAACGGTATCCGTATTCGTCCCGTACCGTCACGGTTCGGACGTCACGGTTCGACGTCACGTTCAGCACATGCAGTCACACGGCGAATACGCCTTTTTTTTACGAGTGGGAAAAAAGTCTGTCATTCAGGGCAGCATCCACTACACTATTTATACTCCAGGGGGCGGTATTGCGCCTAAAAGCTGTTTGCCAGCCGCCCTTAAACAACAAATGAAGAAGAAGAAGAAACACAACAACAAAACGAACTAAATACAAAAGAATAAAAGTTAGTATGATGAGTTCAGATAACACTCAGGAGCTAGAACCCACCTGCTTCCTTTGAACCAGCTGTGTGGGAACATTTCGGGCTCCCTGTGGACTACAACAACGATGAGGTGTGCGAGTGGTGGATCGGACGAGGGCGGTGTGTCGGCGTTGTTAGACAGCGGTGCGGTATGCTAATGGTAGCACAAACATGCTACATCATATCAGAAGGCATCACCGGAGCCCGGCAAAAGACAACAGCTGATCCCCGCTGTTTTTAAGAAGCCTCGAGAGCCGAGAGACCAAAATAAATAACGGAAGCTTTTGGTTTAATGTTTTTCAACGACTTTGCGCTCTGGAAGCACTTTCTTATGATTTATGATGTCATATTTTCAAGACATCCTTTTTAGTTTCACAGCTTGATGAAACCTTTTAGTTTGACATCAGCCATTATAGAGACTATGGCCATCTGAGTGTGTGTGGTACTGTCTATGGTTTGTTTTAACTGTTTAATACACTTCATTATTCAAAATGTCAGAGTTCCTTATGTTGAACCTGAAACTTGCGCTACTGTTCAAAAGTAAATAACAACAAACCTGGAATTACGCATTTGGGACTTTTTTCTTGCTTTTTCTTGTTGTACCGAACCGTGACCTCCAAACCGAGGTACGAACCGAACCGTGACTTCTGTGAACCGTTACACCCCTACACACTGGGGAATCACGGTTGCTGTTGCTACCTGGGAATTGAAAAGAAAAGTGGTTTGAAGGTCAAAGATGGAGACAACAGGGTCAAACGTGTTGTCTGGGGCTGCGTCTCACTTCGGTTAGTTCTCATCTCCTCGCTCCTCCCTCCTCGCTTCCTCGGTCTCACCCGAAGTTGATTAGTCTGCGCCGTCCTGAATAGCGTCCCAGTGGCCTTATTTGTGCCGGAGGACCGAGGAGCGAGGAACCACCAGACCTTCCTCCGGTGAAATCCTCAGACACTCGCCCCGCCCCCTCACTGTGTACCCCTCACTGATTGGACGCCGCAGGCATGCACTGATCTGGCTGCTGTCAGACGGTCAGCTGTGCAGCGTCGTCACAGACGGACGTCCCTTTGCTCTTAGAACTCTTCTCCCCGCTTCTCGTGGTTTCCTTGCGTCTCTCCTTGCTTCCCTGGAGGGAGGGACGCAAGGAATCCATGTAACCGAAGTGAGATGCAGCTTAAGGATGCAAAGAGAAGGATGAAAGGAATCTATGCCCCCCCCCACACATCGCTCCATGTGTCGTGTCTGGTTGCAGGTCGCCGCGTCAGCCTGCTGCACTTCTCTCCCGCGCAGAAACA
>CM070496.1:16700745-16713245 GCA_036324585.1 Champsocephalus esox | reverse complement strand
TTCTACATCAACACGTGTCCCCTCTTCTACATCAACATGTGTCCCCTCTTCTTCATGTCTCTTCTACATCAACATGTGTCCCCTCTTCTTCATGTCTCTTCTACATCAACATGTGTCCCCTCTTCTCCATGTCTCTTCTACATCAACATGTGTCCCCTCTTCTCCATGTCTCTTCTACATCAACATGTGTCCCCCTCTTCCTCTACATCAACATGTGTCCCCTCTTCTCCATGTCTCTTCTACATCAACATGTGTCCCCTCTTCTCCATGTCTCTTCTACATCAACATGTGTCCCCTCTTCTTCATGTCTCTTCTACATCAACATGTGTCCCCCTCTTCTACATCAACATGTGTCCCCTCTTCTCCATGTCTCTTCTACATCAACATGTGTCCCCTCTTCTCTCATGTCTCTTCTACATCAACATGTGTCCCCTCTTCTCCATGTCTCTTCTACATCAACATGTGTCCCCCTCTTCTCCATGTCTCTTCTACATCAACATGTGTCCCCTCTTCTTCATGTCTCTTCCACATCAACATGTGTCCCCTCTTCTTCATGTCTCTTCTACATCAACATGTGTCCCCTCTTCTTCTTCATGTCTCTTCTACATCAACATGTGTCCCCTCTTCTTCATGTCTCTTCTACATCAACATGTGTCCCCTCTTCTTCACGTCTCTTCTACATCAACATGTGTCCCCTCTTCTTCACGTCTCTTCTACATCAACATGTGTCCCCTCTTCTTCATGTCTCTTCTACATCAACATGTGTCCCCTCTTCTACATCAACATGTGTCCCCTCTTCTTCATGTCTCTTCTACATCAACACGTGTCCCCTCTTCTCTCATGTCCCTCTTCTACATCAACATGTGTCCCCTCTTCTCATGTCTCTTCTACATCAACATGTGTCCCCTCTTCTTCACGTCTCTTCTACATCAACATGTGTCCCCTCTTCTTCATGTCTCTTCTACATCAACATGTGTCCCCTCTTCTCATGTCTCTTCTACATCAACATGTGTCCCCTCTTCTCCATGTCTCTTCTACATCAACATGTGTCCCCTCTTCTCCATGTCTCTTCTACATCAACATGTGTCCCCTCTTCTCCATGTCTCTTCTACATCAACATGTGTCCCCTCTTCTCCATGTCTCTTCTACATCACCATGTGTCCCCTCTTCTCCATGTCTCTCTACATCAACATGTGTCCCCTCTTCTCCATGTCTCTTCTACATCAACATGTGTCCCCTCTTCTCCATGTCTCTTCTACATCAACATGTGTCCCCTCTTCTCCATGTCTCTTCTACATCAACATGTGTCCCCTCTTCTCCATGTCTCTTCTACATCACCATGTGTCCCCTCTTCTCCATGTCTCTTCTACATCAACATGTGTCCCCTCTTCTACATGTCTCTTCTACATCAACATGTGTCCCCTCTTCTACATCAACATGTGTCCCCTCTTCTCCATGTCTCTTCTACATCAACATGTGTCCCCTCTTCTTCATGTCTCTTCTACATCAACATGTGTCCCCTCTTCTCCATGTCTCTTCATCATGTAGTGATGAAGAGGAGGATGATAGGAGACCTGTAAAGTCTTATGTGATTCCGTGCTTTTGTCTCCGTGTCCAAACAGACGCAGTGATGTCCGGCTCGGGACATTTGTCCTCCGTGACGTCTGTCGAAGTCGTCCCTTCCTCTTCGTCCTCAGACGTCCCCCTGCTGGCATCGGAGGACGGTACGTCAGTGACTCGGGGCGCACAGCACGCTGATGAAGGCGTGGTTTTGTTAACTGTTGTTCTGTTTGATCCAGAGTCGTCCGGACCGGCGTTCCATCTCGCCTCTCTGGATGAAGTCGGGGTTCTGAACTTCTGGGTGAGTTGGCAAACAAATTAGATCCCGTTTTATATTTGAATAGGTTCTCAAGCTGTGAGAGTTTAGAGCAGGGGGGTCAAACTCAAGGCCCGGGGGCCAAATCCGGCCCGCGGCTTCATTTTCTGTGGCCCCACAAGAGCTTGCAAAAAATATGATTGTGTTATACGGTTACATGCTACTTTACAGAGGCACGCTGCCCATAAACTACATGTCCCACAATGCATCTGGATTTTGAGTTTTGATTTTTGCCCCAGACATCTGCTTTCAGACGTAGTGAATGATGAAGGTATTTCCCTATCCGATGATAATCCAACGCAGAGCAATAATGTAATATAATTCATTATTTTATATATGTTAAATATTTAAATATGTATTTTTATATCGTCTTAAAGTTACAACCGGCCCTTTGAGTGCAGCCATAATGCTGATGTGGCCCGCGATGACATTGAGTTTGACGCCCCTGGGTTAGGGGGTCCCGGCGAAGGGGAGAGGACCGTGCACATTCAGCGTGATTTCACTATCTCACGAAATAATCTGCATGAAATCATTAAGTAGAAGATTTCCTGCAGAACCAAAGCCGTGCGTTGAGAGTTCTGTCCTCCCGGTCGGAAGAGGCAACCAGACACCGCCGATCGGTCATGTGTCCGACTATTAATAAAGCTAGCGTGTGAGATGTAATGAAATACGGGCCGAGAAAAGCTCCGAGCGAAATAGATGTCCTGAAACATTATCCTCTGTGTCCACATCGACTGAACTGTTGCTCCAGCAGCAGAATTACAGCCTGAATACATATATATATATTTAAATATAAATACACGCTAACTCAGCAGGTTAACGGCCTTTATCGTATATCCAGATATTGAAATAGTTCTTAATGCCCTGATGTTCCACGTGTGTCCTGTAGGTGGTGCTGGAGCTCCCTAAAGCCAACGAGGCCGGCTCTCCCACAGATCTAGGTAAGGAGGTCAGGTATTAGAGCTCTTTGGACCAGTTCCAAACTGACCCGTACAAACTTGTCTTTAAGGTGGTGCAAGAATCAGCCTCTCTCGGACAAATAATAACAATAACAATGCTATAAATCTGATTTCCTGATTCCTCTAGGAGGGCTTGACAACCTTCTGTAACTTTCCACAACAGTTTTCAAATCACTGTTTTGGACGAAAAATGATAAATAGTTTACTCGTAGTTTACCGAACTTCTTGTCGGAGGGTTTAATAATTTAAGAACTGCCCAGTTGTTTGAACAGCACTTGATCTCGCGGACAGACGCCCAACTGGCAAGGAATTAGGATGGTTAGCATGTAGGGGTCTGTTTGGAATTGGGCCATCGTTCTCCAACATGTTGTACCAGCTCCTCTCTCTCTCTCTCCCTCTCTCTCCCCTCTCTCTCTCTCTCTCCCCCCCCTCTCTCCCTCTCTCTCCCCTCTCTCTCTCTCCCCCCCTCTCTCTCTCCCTCTCTCTCTCTCTCCCCCCTCTCTCTCCCTCTCCCTCTCTCTCTCTCTCCCCCCCCTCTCTCCCCCCTCTCTATCTCCCCTCTCTCTCTCTCCCCCCCCTCTCTCTCTCTCTCTCCCTCTCTCCCCCTCTCTCTCTCTCCCCCCCCTCTCTCTCCCTCTCTCTCTCTCTCCCCCCCTCTCTCTCCCTCTCCCTCTCTCTCTCTCTCCCCCCCCCTCTCTCCCCCCTCTCTCTCCCCCCTCTCTATCTCCCCTCTCTCTCTCCCCCTCTCCTCCCCTCTCTCCTCTCCTCTCCTCCCCCTCCCTCTCCCTCCCCTCTCCCCCTCTCCTCCCCCCCTCTCTCCCTCCCCCCCCTCTCCTCCTCCCCCCCTCTCCTCCTCCCCTCCCCCCTCCCTCCCTCCCTCCCCCCCCCTCTCTCCCCCCTCCCCTCTCTCCCCCCCTCCCCCCTCTCCCCTCCTCCCCCTCTCCCTCCCCTCCCCCCCTCCTCTCTCCCCCCCCTCCCTCTCTCTCTCCCTCCCTCCCTCTCCCCCCCTCCCCTCCTCTCCCCCCCCTCTCTCCTCCCCCTCCTCCCCCCCTCTCCCTCTCCCCCCTCCCCCTCCTCTCCTCCCCCCCCTCCTCCCTCTCCCCCCCCTCTCTCCCTCCTCTCCTCCCTCCCCCCCTCTCTCTCCCCCCTCCCCCCTCCCTCTCCCCCTCTCTCCTCCCCTCCCCCCCCCTCTCTCTCCCCCCTCCCCTCTCCCCCCCTCCCCCCCCCTCCCCTCCCCCCCCTCCCCCTCTCTCCTCTCCTCCCCCCTCCCCCCTCCCCCCCCCTCCTCCCCCCCCCTCCCCTCTCCCTCCCCCCCCTCCCCCCTCTCCTCTCCCCCTCCTCCCCCCCCTCTCCCTCTCTCCCTCCCTCCCCCCCCTCCCCCCTCTCCCCCCCCCTCCCCCTCCCCTCTCCCCCCTCCCCCTCCCCCCCCTCCCCCTCCCCCCCCTCCCCCCCTCTCCTCCCCTCTCCCCTCTCTCTCCCCCCTCTCTCTCTCCTCTCCCCCTCTCTCTCCCCTCTCTCTCTCTCCTCTCTCCTCTCTCCCCCCCCTCTCTCTCTCTCCACTCTCTCTCCCCTCTCTCTCTCTTTCTCTCTCCCTCTCTCTCCCCCCCTCTCTCTCTCCCCCTCTCTCTCTCCCCCCTCCCCCCCCTCTCTCTCTCCCCTCTCTCTCTCTCTCCCCCTCTCTCTCTCTCCCCAGGTCTGAGGCCCGGTGGCAAAGTGAAGCTGCTGCACAGCTCCGTGCTGCTGGCTGCTGAGAGGTGAGATTGATAGCCCTAACCCCAGATCACCATCTTCTCAGAGTACCCTCAGTGTCTCTGCAGCGGACCGGCTGCTCTGAGGGAGCAGTGCGTGTCCCCTGCACGTGGTAACCTTTGACCCCTGGTGTTGGCATGCTTCCCTCCTCTCAGGGACTCGCAGAGAGATGCAGCGAGAACAGGACCGCTGCAGACTCTTCGTTTGAAGTTCCTCCCGACAGACTGCAATCGTTTCCTCATCGGCACCAATGTGGTAAACATCCAACCGTCATTATTATGGATCTCTCTCTCTCTCTCTCTCTCTCTCTCTCTCCCTCTCTCTCTCTCTCTCCCTCTCCTCTCTCTCTCCCTCTCTCTCCCTCTCTCTCTCTCCCTCTCTCTCTCTCTCTCCCTCTCTCTCTCCCTCTCTCTCCCCTCTCCCTCTCTCCCCTCTCTCTCCCTCTCTCCCTCTCCCTCTCTCTCTCTCTCTCTCTCTCGTTCTGACGTTAAACCCCGTTGTTCCCAGGGTTTGGTGAACCACGAGACGAGCCACGGTCTGAAGGCTCCTCCGAGGTTCTACGGGTTCCAGGAGGCAGCGGTCCAGCCGGTCGACGTCACCTCCATCCGCTTCTCCCCCTTCAGGAGACACCTGTTCTTGGTGAGAAAGGAAATGCGATTGTTGGAGACAGAGACCCGCGACAGGGCAACGCGTTTTGAATTCAACCCAATATCACAGAATCCCCCAATTCAGTGCTTCTGATTCTGAGCTGAACGACCTCCCCCCCTCCCAGGTGGGCTGTGGAGACGGCAGCATCCGGCTCCACGCGGCGAGCCAGCAGCGGCCCGTGTCCGAGTGGAGGAACAGCACCTCTGGAGAACCAGTGGTCTCCCTGGAGTGGAACCAAACCAGACCCTCGGTGTTCTGCGTTCTGGACGGAGCCTCAAACCTCCACATATGGGACCTGCTGAGAGACGACAGCCAGCCTGTGGTGACGGAGAAGCTGCTCTCTGACAGGTGACTCCGGCAGGACTTCTTGTATTGATGTGTGTTAGAGAACTCTCCCTCGTCTCCAGCTTGAGCTTCTCCTCAGGATCCTTGTTTCTGATCCTCTCCAGAGGGAAGGAGGCATCACATACAGAGACTAGTTCCTGAGCAGTGTCCTTCACATGCTGATATCAAGAGAGGGAGTCATCACATACGAGACTAGTTCCTGAGCAGTCTCACATGCTGATATCCAGAGGGAGTCATCACATACAGAGACTAGTTCCTGAGCAGTGTCCTTCACATGCTGATATCAAGAGAGGGAGTCATCACATACAGAGACTAGTTCCTGAGTAGTGTCCTTCACATGCTGATATCCAAGAGAGGGAGTCATCACATACAGAGACTGGTTCCTGAGCAGTGTCCTTCACATGCTGATATCCAGAGAGGGAGTCATCACATACAGAGACTAGTTCCTGAGCAGTGTCCTTCATATGCTGATATCAAGAGAGGGAGTCATCACATACAGAGACTAGTTCCTGAGCAGTGTCCTTCACATGCTGATATCAAGAGAGGGAGTCATCACATACAGAGACTAGTTCCTGAGCACTGTCCTTCACATGCTGATATCAAGAGAGGGAGTCATCACATACAGAGACTAGTTCCTGAGCAGTGTCCTTCACATGCTGATATCAAGAGAGGGAGTCATCACATACAGAGACTAGTTCCTGAGCAGTGTCCTTCACATGCTGATATCAAGAGAGGGAGTCATCACACACAGAGACTAGTTCCTGAGCAGTGTCCTTCACATGCTGATATCCAGAGAGGGAGTCATCACATACAGAGACTGGTTCCTGAGCAGTGTCCTTCACATGCTGATATCCAGAGAGGGAGTCATCACATACAGAGACTAGTTCCTGAGCAGTGTCCTTCATATGCTGATATCAAGAGAGGGAGTCATCACATACAGAGACTAGTTCCTGAGCAGTGTCCTTCACATGCTGATATCAAGAGAGGGAGTCATCACATACAGAGACTAGTTCCTGAGCACTGTCCTTCACATGCTGATATCAAGAGAGGGAGTCATCACATACAGAGACTAGTTCCTGAGCAGTGTCCTTCACATGCTGATATCAAGAGAGGGAGTCATCACATACAGAGACTAGTTCCTGAGCAGTGTCCTTCACATGCTGATATCAAGAGAGGGAGTCATCACACACAGAGACTAGTTCCTGAGCAGTGTCCTTCACATGCTGATATCAAGAGAGGGAGTCACACAGTCTCAAGATGGAGGAACAGAAAGCAGTATCAATGTTTACTTCAGATCAGCTCCACGTCAGAAATGAGCATGCTTGATGCCTCTCTCCATAGAGGCTGAGTCATCATGTTCATCACATAGCTATCATCTGCCTCAAGCAGTCCTGATGCTCTTCTAGGTCATCACACATCCTGTCATGCTCACAGCTGCAGCTGATACCCTTGTTAGCATGCTACTCTCATGCTGGAGTCCATTTATGTTCTGCTCTCTTCTCAGGGTGACGGCCATGTCTGCGTTCGGAGACTCGGGACAACAACACACATATTCAGGAGTAGCTCTGGCTCACGAGTCAGGAAAGATAGAAATGCAGTATTTCACAAGAAGTTTGACGGTGTCCAGTTCTGAAGAAGAGGAGAAGCTGGAGAGTTTAGTGACTGAAGCCTTTTGAAGCACTTGTTAATTAAAATGTAAAATTCTGGACATGCATCTTATTCATCTGTTTTTGTTACATTTCCTCCTAAATAATTTCACATCCGGATTAGAAGAATGTAGCTGAAGAC
Source organism: Champsocephalus esox (assembly GCA_036324585.1). Taxonomy (NCBI): domain Eukaryota; kingdom Metazoa; phylum Chordata; class Actinopteri; order Perciformes; family Channichthyidae; genus Champsocephalus; species Champsocephalus esox. The sequence continues at coordinate 16,705,880 of CM070496.1, read as the reverse complement.
CAAATATCTTATTATCTAATATCCTTCAATATGTGAAACCTTTATTATGTTGGTGTAAATATGTCTACTGTTAAATAAATATAACATTTGTATGGATTAACAACTTTACTTTTTATACAATAAACTCACGCTGTCTGTAGTTTGTGTTTTGTATTTAGATCTGTACTTTTTTTGTGTGGAAAGTGTGTCCACATCAGAATGTCCTGATTTGTTCTGGGTGAGTAGATGGGCTGTCCTTCTCTCACCCTGCAGTGAGATGAGTCTTGGATCAGGGAGAGATTTCTAAACACAGGGCTGATGGCTCATATATGAGATTTCAAAGGACTTTTATTTTGAAACTCCTTACATTTTACATTTACTCGTGGTAGTTTTACGTAGTTTGTTTTAAATAATTATTGATCACATGATATAGTACATATTTCTTAATTTAATATGTTTGGTTTGTGTTTATAGGTGCTTTTGTTATTGACCGAGTAAGCGCTGGGATTTTACCGTAATGCTTCTAATATTCGCGCACCCCAATATCACGTCACGAGTAAATGAAAGTCCTAAAGAGTGAGTACAGCCCTGCGGTCAATTACAGGTACTTAGATACTTATAAAAACTCTAATTTATCTAATTCTTTAAGCAATATGAGAAACTAACTGCTCGTATTTTCTGCCACCGTATAGTTTTGGAACGTGTTGCCATGGATGTAGCCTAGCAACCCGTCACCTAGCAACAGAGAGGTAGCCCCTGGCAGAAAACGAACTTTTTCTCAAAGCAGGTATGCTAACTTTATTCATTGTTTTTTTAGCTTAATGAACTTAGATCACAGACTTTGTGCTGTTTGCTGAAAGGTAAACACATTTTGACGTTTTTCAAATGTATAAACTGATACCAAACGCTGTAAATATGTAACTTTATGGACCAACAACAAACTGACCTGAGCTCATAGCCTTAAGCTTTACAGGAGCTAACATGTGGGATGATTGTATTTGTTCATTGTTTTGTGGGTGTCTTATGATAATGATTTAAACCCATGTTTTGTATTCCACTTTTGACTTCGTGTATCTATCATCTCTGCCTGTAAATAGCATTTATTTCACCCTGATTTCCAAACAATATGTATGTTCTTTTATTAAAATAGTTTGAACATTATTGATAAAAGCAAATAGGAATAAAAAAAAGGTCCCCTCGTGTTATCCACACACAAAATCAACAGTTATTGATATAAAATGTGATTCTTTCAAAGTCTGCCACCAACACAACAGAGATTGTCACATAAGACAAAAAACATTATTTGCAGGAATTCTGTAAGAAAAATGATGGAGGAGCCAAGAGCAACAACAGACCTCGTCCCCCATCACACCCTGACATTCCAAGAGAATGGGACGCAAAATACAAGCAAGGTAGACCATGATGCCACCATGATGCACACAGACTTTCAGGCACCTTATACATGCTTCCTCTGTCTCCAGGTGAGACCGCCTAAAGTCCAGCATCATGTGTTCACTCACGGTCTCCAGCGCCTGCATCATTTTGCTTTTGAGAGCCCGGTGCGTTTCATGATGTTCTCTGAAGCTTCAGCTGCCTTCATCTGCCTCCACTCAGACAACACAGCCAGCATCTACCCCAGGTGGGAAGTGGTGGAGTACAAATACTTTGTTACTGTACTTGAGTTCATGTTTCTCGTATCAGTACTTTACTCCACTGCTTATTTTTCTGACTACTTTTTACTTTGACTTCTTACACTTTGAACACAAATACCTGTACTTTCTACTTCTCACATGTTGAACTCAAATACCTGTACTTTCTACTTCTCTCATGTTGAACCCAAATACCTGTACTTTCTACTTCTCTCATGTTGAACCCAAATACCTGTACTTTCTACTTCTTACATGTCGAACTCAAATACCTGTACTTTCTACTTCTCTCATGTTGAACTCAAATACCTGTACTTTCTACTTCTTACATGTTGAACTCAAATACCTGTACTTTCTACTTCTCACATGTCGAACTCAAATACCTGTACTTTCTACTTCTCACATGTTGAACTCAAATACCTATACTTTCTACTTCTCACATGTTGAACACAGATACCTGTACTTTCTACTTCTCACATGTTGAACTCAAATACCTGTACTTTCTACTTCTTACATGTTGAACTCAAATACCTGTACTTTCTACTTCTTACATGTTGAACTCAAATACCTGTACTTTCTACTTCTTACATGTTGAACTCAAATACCTGTACTTTCTACTTCTTACATGTTGAACTCAAATACCTGTACTTTCTACTTCTCACATGTTGAACCCAAATACCTGTACTTTCTACTTCTCACATGTTGAACTCAAATACCTGTACTTTCTACTTCTTACATGTTGAACTCAAATACCTGTACTTTCTACTTCTTACATGTTGAACTCAAATACCTGTACTTTCTACTTCTTACATGTTGAACTCAAATACCTGTACTTTCTACTTCTCACATGTTGAACTCAAATACCTGTACTTTCTACTTATTACATGTTGAACTCAAATACCTGTACTTTCTACTTCTCTCATGTTGAACTCAAATACCTGTACTTTCTACTTCTCTCATGTTGAACACAAATACCTGTACTTTATACTTCTCTCATGTTGAACACAAATACCTGAACTTTCTACTTCTTACATGTTGAACTCAAATACCTGTACTTTCTACTTCTCACATGTTGAACTCAAATACCTGTACTTTCTACTTCTTACATGTTGAACTCAAATACCTGTACTTTCTACTTCTCTCATGTTGAACTCAAATACCTGTACTTTCTACTTCTTACATGTTGAACTCAAATACCTGTACTTTCTACTTCTCACATGTTGAACTCAAATACCTGTACTTTCTACTTCTCACATGTTGAACTCAAATACCTGTACTTTCTACTTCTTACATGTCGAACTCAAATACCTGTACTTTCTACTTCTCTCATGTTGAACTCAAATACCTGTACTTTCTACTTCTCTCATGTTGAACTCAAATACCTGTACTTTCTACTTCTCACATGTTGAACTCAAATACCTGTACTTTCTACTTCTCACATGTTGAACTCAAATACCTGTACTTTCTACTTCTCACATGTTGAACACAATACCTGTACTTTCTACTTCTCACATGTTGAACTCAAATACCTGTACTTTCTACTTCTTACATGTTGAACTCAAATACCTGTACTTTCTACTTCTTACATGTTGAACTCAAATACCTGTACTTTCTACTTCTTACATGTTGAACTCAAATACCTGTACTTTCTACTTCTTACATGTTGAACTCAAATACCTGTACTTTCTACTTCTCACATGTTGAACCCAAATACCTGTACTTTCTACTTCTCACATGTTGAACTCAAATACCTGTACTTTCTACTTCTTACATGTTGAACCCAAATACCTGTACTTTCTACTTCTTACATGTTGAACTCAAATACCTGTACTTTCTACTTCTTACATGTTGAACTCAAATACCTGTACTTTCTACTTCTCACATGTTGAACTCAAATACCTGTACTTTCTACTTCTTACATGTTGAACTCAAATACCTGTACTTTCTACTTCTTACATGTTGAACTCAAATACCTGTACTTTCTACTTCTCACATGTTGAACACAAATACCTGTACTTTCTACTTCTCTCATGTTGAACTCAAATACCTGTACTTTCTACTTCTCACATGTTGAACTCAAATACCTGTACTTTCTACTTCTCACATGTTGAACTCAAATACCTGTACTTTCTACTTCTCTACATGTTGAACTCAAATACCTGTACTTTCTACTTCTCTACATGTTGAACTCAAATACCTGTACTTTCTACTTCTCTCATGTTGAACTCAAATACCTGTACTTTCTACTTCTACATGTTGAACTCAAATACCTGTACTTTCTACTTCTCTCATGTTGAACTCAAATACCTGTACTTTCTACTTCTTACATGTTGAACTCAAATACCTGTACTTTCTACTTCTTACATGTTGAACTCAAATACCTGTACTTTCTACTTCTCTACATGTTGAACTCAAATACCTGTACTTTCTACTTCTCTCATGTTGAACTCAAATACCTGTACTTTCTACTTCTTACATGTTGAACACAAATACCTGTACTTTCTACTTCTTACATGTTGAACTCAAATACCTGTACTTTCTACTTCTCTCATGTTGAACTCAAATACCTGTACTTTCTACTTCTTACATGTTGAACTCAAATACCTGTACTTTCTACTTCTCACATGTTGAACTCAAATACCTGTACTTTCTACTTCTCACATGTTGAACTCAAATACCTGTACTTTCTACTTCTTACATGTTGAACTCAAATACCTGTACTTTCTACTTCTCACATGTTGAACTCAAATACCTGTACTTTCTACTTCTCTCATGTTGAACTCAAATACCTGTACTTTCTACTTCTCACATGTTGAACTCAAATACCTGTACTTTCTACTTCTCACATGTTGAACTCAAATACCTGTACTTTCTACTTCTCACATGTTGAACTCAAATACCTGTACTTTCTACTTCTCACATGTTGAACTCAAATACCTGTACTTTCTACTTCTTACATGTTGAACTCAAATACCTGTACTTTCTACTTCTTACATGTTGAACTCAAATACCTGTACTTTCTACTCCTTACATGTTGAACTCAAATACCTGTACTTTCTACTTCTTACATGTTGAACTCAAATACCTGTACTTTCTACTTCTCTCATGTTGAACCCAAATACCTGTACTTTCTACTTCTCACATGTTGAACCCAAATACCTGTACTTTCTACTTCTTACATGTTGAACCCAAATACCTGTACTTTCTACTTCTTACATGTTGAACTCAAATACCTGTACTTTCTACTTCTTACATGTTGAACTCAAATACCTGTACTTTCTACTTCTCACATGTTGAACTCAAATACCTGTACTTTCTACTTCTTACATGTTGAACTCAAATACCTGTACTTTCTACTTCTTACATGTTGAACTCAAATACCTGTACTTTCTACTTCTCTCATGTTGAACACAAATACCTGTACTTTCTACTTCTCTCATGTTGAACTCAAATACCTGTACTTTCTACTTCTTACATGTTGAACTCAAATACCTGTACTTTCTACTTCTC
>CM070496.1:16650745-16690745 GCA_036324585.1 Champsocephalus esox | reverse complement strand
AACTTCCAATCGGCTCACGGCTCACTTCCTGAGTCGCTAACTTCCAATCGGCTCACTTCCTGAGTCGCTAACTTCCAATCGGCTCACTTCCTGAGTCGCTAACTTCCAATCAGCTCACTTCCTGAGTCGCTAACTTCCAATCAGCTCACTTCCTGAGTCGCTAACGTCCAATCGGCTCACTTCCTGAGTCACTAACTTCCAATCGGCTCACTTCCTGAGTCGCTAACATCCAATCGGCTCACTTCCTGAGTCGCTAACTTCCAATCGGCTCACTTCCTGAGTCGCTAACTTCCAATCGGCTCACTTCCTGAGTCGCTAACTTCCAATCAGCTCACTTCCTGAGTCGCTAACTTCCAATCAGCTCACTTCCTGAGTCGCTAACCTCCAATCGGCTCACTTCCTGAGTCACTAACTTCCAATCGGCTCACTTCCTGAGTCGCTAACATCCAATCGGCTCACTTCCTGAGTCGCTAACTTCCAATCGGCTCACTTCCTGAGTTGCTAACATCCAATCGGCTCACTTCCTGAGTCGCTAACTTCCAATCGGCTCACTTCCTGAGTCGCTAACTTCCAATCGGCTCACTTCCAATCGGCTCACTTCCTGAGTCACTAACTTCCAATCGGCTCACTTCCTGAGTCGCTAACTTCCAATCCGCTCACTTCCTGAGTCACTAACTTCCAATCGGCTCACTTCCCGAGTCGCTAACTTCCAATCGGCTCACTTCCCGAGTCGCTAACTTCCAATCGGCTCACTTCCCGAGTCGCTAACATCCAATCGGCTCACTTCCCGAGTCGCTAACTTCCAATCGGCTCACTTCCCGAGTCGCTAACTTCCAATCGGCTCACTTCCCGAGTCGCTAACTTCCAATCCGCTCACTTCCTGAGTCGCTAACTTCCAATCGGCTCACTTCCTGAGTCGCTAACTTCCAAGTATCCTCATTAGAATATCTTGGGCCCCTGATCTGAATCCAAAAGCCTCGACTTTACCTCGATTAAGATAACATCTAAATCGAGGTAGTGTGTGACCCTTGTTAGAGCATGTGTTAGTTAGAGTGTGTGTGTGTGTGTGTGTGTGTGTCGCTGCCTGATCCAGTACAGCTTCAAGTGTCCTGGCCTCTCTCCCTCTGCAGGGAGTACTTACTGCTGTAATGTTGTCTCTCAGGTTGACCTGGAAGAGGCGTTGGAGCCAGTGGAGCCGGAGATCGCCTCCTTTGAGCCTGACCCGTACCGGAAGGAGCCCGCTCCCCTCCCCGTCGTGAAGGAGGTCGTCCGCCGAGAAGCTGCCGTGGAGATAGTCGTGAAGGAGAAGGTCAGAACTGTTCAAAACAACCCGTGACGTTTGCTGTGCTTTTTGGGGGGTTTCCTCTCGCTCTGGTTTCAGACAGAGGGTGAAAAGAGGTGCTGCATGTCACGAACCTGAAAATAAGCTCATATTTCCTCTTTGGATTGAAACAGAAGAACAGTTTGAATCTGTGTCTGAAACAGATTAAGAAGAAGAAGAAGAAGAAGAAGAGGGACCCTGAAGCGACCCCCCCCGCCAACAGCCCCGAAACAATTCAGACCCGTTCCCCGAGAGCAGAAGCCCCTCAGGGTGAGGAAGCATAAAGAGGTACGAACGGCTCTTTACGACTGCATCCGTGCGACCTCATGACCCTGAGCTCCGAAGAACTCCCCCAGCATCCATCTGTCTGCGGCTTGCACTGTGCCCTCTGTTGGGGGAGGGGCCTAAGCTGCTGATCTGCATGTTGGGGGAGGGGCCTAAGCTGCTGATCTGCATGTTGGGGGAGGGGCCTAAGCTGCTGATCTGCATGTTGGGGGAGGGGCCTAAGCTGCTGATCTGCATGTTGGGGGAGGGGCCTAAGCTGCTGATCTGCATGTTGGGGGAGGGGCCTAAGCTGCTGATCTGCATGTTGGGGGAGGGGCTTAAGCTGCTGATCTGCATGTTGGGGCAGGGGCCTAAGCTGCTGATCTGCATGTTGGGGGAGGGGCCTAAGCTGCTGATCTGCATGTTGGGGAGGGGCCTAAGCTGCTGATCTGCATGTTGGGGGAGGGGCCTAAGCTGCTGATCTGCATGTTGGGGGAGGGGCTTAAGCTGCTGATCTGCATGTTGGGGGAGGGGCCTAAGCTGCTGATCTGCATGTTGGGGGAGGGGCTTAAGCTGCTGATCTGCATGTTGGGGGAGGGGCCTAAGCTGCTGATCTGCATGTTGGGGGAGGGGCCTAAGCTGCTGATCTGCATGTTGGGGGAGGGGCCTAAGCTGCTGATCTGCACTGTACGTACCCAGGGCAATAGACTCCTTTCTCCCTGTAGCCTCCAGAGGTCGTCCCTCCTCAAGAGGACCCAGAACCTCTTCCTCTTCCTCCTCCTCTTCCTCGTCCTGTTCCTCCTCCTCCTCCTCGTCCTCCTCCAAGGCCTTCATCACAACCCCCAGCGAGGGAACCCACCCCCGAGATGCCGACGTTCCTCAAGCAGTTTTCAGAAGCAGCCTGGTTCAAAGAGCTGTACCCGGATGGAAGGGTAACTTAAGATGAGATGGAACTGTTTTGATCCCTGTGGGGAAATGCAGGCGTGTGTGTGTGTGTGTGTGTGTGTGTGTGTGTAGCAGCCGCCGCTTCAGAGAGGGGACAGCTCAGAATGATAACACACACACAGTAACACGTGGAGCATTTGTTTGAACATGTTAATATATTTATAAGTGTGTGTGTATGTGTGTGTGTGTGTGTGTGTGTGTGTGTGTGTGTGTGCGTGTGTGTGTGCAGGGCGTCCCCAGCGATCTGTCTCCAGAGCAGTTCTCCCTGCAGCTCCTGGATCATGTGACCTCGTGCGGCTCCGCCTCCAGGCTGAAGGTCCTCTCCGCTCTGCGGGCGCTTCGCAGCCAGAACCTGCTGCTGAACTCAGATCAGATTTACCAGGGACTCCTCCACCTGCTGCACGCCTCCATTAGCCCTCCGCTGGTACCGCACTCCTCCATTCACCCTCCGCTGGTACCGCACGCCTCCATTAACCCTCCGCTGGTACCGCACACCTCCATTAACCCTCCTCTGGTACCGCACACCTCCATTAACCCTCCGCTGGTACCGCACACCTCCATTAACCCTCCGCTGGTACCGCACACCTCCATTAACCCTCCGCTGGTACCGCACACCTCCATTAACCCTCCGCTGGTACCGCACACCTCCATTAACCCTCCGCTGGTACCGCACACCTCCATTAGCCCTCCACTGGTACCGCACACCTCCATTAGCCTTCCTCTGGTACCGCACGCCTCCATTAACCCTCCGCCGGTACCGCACGCCTCCATTAACCCTCCGCCGGTACCGCACACCTCCATTAGCCCTCCGCCGGTACCGCACACCTCCATTAACCCTCCGCCGGTACCGCACACCTCCATTAACCCTCCGCTGGTACCGCACGCCTCCATTAACCCTCCGCCGGTACCGCACACCTCCATTAACCCTCCGCTGGTACCGCACACCTCCATTAACCCTCCTCTGGTACCGCACACCTCCATTAACCCTCCGCCGGTACCGCACACCTCCATTAACCCTCCGCTGGTACCGCACGCCTCCATTAACCCTCCGCCGGTACCGCACACCTCCATTAACCCTCCGCCGGTACCGCACGCCTCCATTAACCCTCCTCTGGTACCGCACGCCTCCATTAACCCTCCGCCGGTACCGCACACCTCCATTAGCCCTCCGCTGGTACCGCACACCTCCATTAAACCCTCCGCTGGTACCGCACGCCTCCATTAACCCTCCGCTGGTACCGCACGCCTCCATTAACCCTCCGCTGGTACCGCACGCCTCCATTAACCCTCCTCTGGTACCGCACTCCTCCATTAACCCTCCTCTGGTACCGCACACCTCCATTAACCCTCCTCTGGTACCGCACGCCTCCATTAACCCTCCGCTGGTACCGCACACCTCCATTAGCCCTCCTCTGGTACCGCACACCTCCATTAGCCCTCCTCTGGTACCGCACGCCTCCATTAACCCTCCGCTGGTACCGCACGCCTCCATTAACCCTCCTCTGGTACCGCACTCCTCCATTAACCCTCCTCTGGTACCGCACACCTCCATTAACCCTCCTCTGGTACCGCACGCCTCCATTAACCCTCCGCTGGTACCGCACACCTCCATTAACCCTCCGCTGGTACCGCACACCTCCATTAACCCTCCTCTGGTACCGCACACCTCCATTAACCCTCCGCCGGTACCGCACACCTCCATTAACCCTCCGCTGGTACTGTGTGTGTGTGTGTGTGTGTGTGTGTGTGTGTGTGTGTGTGTGTGTGTGTGTGTGTGTGTGTGTGTGTGTTGCAGTCGGCGGTGCAGCAGTCGGCGGTGGACGAGACGTTGAATCTGCTGCTGCGTCGCTGGTACCGCACGCCTCAATTAACCGTCCGCTGGTACCGCACACCTCCATTAACCATCCGCTGGTACCGCACACCTCCATTAACCCTCCGCCGGTACCGCACACCTCCATTAACCCTCCACTGGTACCGCACGCCTCCATTAACCCTCCGCCGGTACCGCACGCCTCCATTAACCCTCCGCCGGTACCGCACGCCTCCATTAACCCTCCGCCGGTACCGCACGCCTCCATTAACCCTCCGCTGGTACCGCACGCCTCCATTAACCCTCCGCCGGTACCGCACGCCTCCATTAACCCTCCGCCGGTACCGCACGCCTCCATTAACCCTCCGCCGGTACCGCACGCCTCCATTAACCCTCCGCCGGTACCGCACGCCTCCATTAACCCTCCGCTGGTACCGCACACCTCCATTAACCCTCCTCTGGTACCGCACGCCTCCATTAACCCTCCGCCGGTACCGCACGCCTCCATTAACCCTCCGCCGGTACCGCACGCCTCCATTAACCCTCCGCCGGTACCGCACGCCTCCATTAACCCTCCGCTGGTACCGCACACCTCCATTAACCCTCCGCTGGTACCGCACACCTCCATTAACCCTCCGCCGGTACCGCACGCCTCCATTAACCCTCCGCTGGTACTGTGTGTGTGTGTGTGTGTGTGTGGTGTGTGTGTGTGTGTGTGTGTGTGTGTGTGTGTGTGTGTGTGTGTGTGTGTGTGTGTGTGTGTGTGTGTGTGTGTGTGGTGTGTGTGTGTTGCAGTCGGCGGTGCAGCAGTCGGCGGTGGACGAGACGTTGAATCTGCTGCTGCGTCTCCGCTCTGCCAGCTATGAGCTCGTGAGGGAGCTTCTCGCGCTGCTGGCTTTCACGGCACTGGGTCTCAGGTGAGGGGGTTCTGGGTAATTCTGCATCACGTTGCATTTAGCTTTTATCCAAAGCGACTCACAATAAGTACATTCGACCAGGAAGACACAACCTTGAAGAAAACAGAATCATAAAGTCCATCAGGCTTCATAGAGCCAAGCATTTCAAGTGCTGCTCAGCTGGCTTTAGAGGAGCCAGTCCTTTGTTAGTATATAAGTGCTTTGTTAGTATATAAGTGCTTTGTTAGTAGTTCTATCCTCGAGGTGGAGTCGAGAGAGATGAGCTTCAGTCTGGAAGGTGTGTGAGCTTTCTGCTGTCCTGATGTCAATGGGAGCTCATTCCACCATCTTGGAGCCAGGACAGCAAACCCACGTGTTTCCTGCTGATGGGAACTTGGGTCCCCCTCGCAGCGAGGGTGCAGCGAGCCGATTGGCTGATGCAGAGCGGAGTGCACGTGCTGGGGTGTGCGGTTTAACCATGTCCTGGATGTAGGAAGGGCCAGATCCATTCGCAGCATGGTACGCAAGCACCAGGGTCTTGAAGTGGATTCTAGCAGTTACCGGAAGCCAGTGGAGGGAGCGGAGGAGCGGCGTGGTGTGGGAACATTCAGGAAGGTTGAAGAGCAGACGAGCCGCTGCATTCTGGATGAGAGAGGTCGGATGGCACATGCAGGTAGACCAGCAGGAGGGAGCTGCAGTAGTCTAGGCGTGAGGGGACGAGAGCCTGGACCAGAACCTGCGTGGCTCTCTGGGTCAGCTGGGGACGCATCCTCCTGATACTGTAGAGCGTGTATCTGCAGCAGCGGGTTGGAGCAGCGATGTTTGCAGTGAAGGACAGGTTGTTATCTAGGGTCACTCCCAGAGTCCTTCCTGGGTCTCTGAGCGGGGGAAGGACAGGATTCATTGGGTGTCGTCAGCGTAGCAGTGGTATGAAAAACCATGCGGGCTAATGACAGACCCGAGCGAGTTTGTGTACAGGGAGAAGAGGAGGGGACCGAGAACAGAGCCCTGAGGGACCCCTGTGGTTAATTGACAAGGGTCGGACTCGGACCCTCTCCAAGTGACCCTGTAGGTGCGGTCTTTGAGGTATGAGGTGAGGAGGGAAAGTGCAGAGCCTGAAACTCCAAGTTCTTGGAGAGCGAAGGAGGATCTGATGGTTCACCGTGTCGAATGCAGCAGACAGGTCCAACAGGACGAGGACAGAGGAGAGGGAGGCTGCTTTGGCCGTGTGCAGTTCCTCAGTGACAGCAAGGAGGGCAGTTTCTGTGGAGTGACCTGCCTTGAAACCAGACTGGTGCGGATCCAGAAGGTTGTTCTGATGGAGATAGCAGGAGAGTTGTTTAAAGACAGGAGCGGGAGGAGAGAGACAGGCCTGTAGTTTATAACGTCAGACGGGTCGAGAGTGGGTTTCTTCAGGAGAGGGTTTACTCTCGCCTCCTTGAGACTGTTTGGAAAGTGACCAGAAGTTAGAGAAGTGTGGATGGTAGAATATCAGGAGCGATAGTCTGAAGGAGGTTTGAAGGGATAGGGTCCAGAGGACAGGTGGTAGGGCGGGCAGAGGTAATGAGGGTAAGAACCTCACCTAGAGAGAGAGGAGGAAAGGAGGTGAGTGTGCGGGTGAAAGGAGGGTCTGGAGACCCAGCGGTGAGGAGAGGGGAGTCAGAAAAAGAAGAGCGAATATCATCAACCTTTTTTTCAAAGTAGTTAACAAAGTCGCTTGACAGAAGGGAGGAGGGGGAGGGGCTTTGGGAGGGTCCAGGAGGGAGGAGGGGGAAGGGGCTTTGGGGGGGTCCAGGAGGGGCTTTGGGGGGGTCCAAGAGGGAGGAGGGGAAGGGGCTTTGGGAGGGTCCAGGAGGGTGGAGAAGATGAAAAATAGTGTTTTGGGATTGGAATAGGAAGATTGGATCTTATCTTGAAAGAAAGTGCTTTGTGCCGGAGAGATGGAAGCGGAGAAAGAGGAGAGGAGAGCCTGATAGGTTAGGAGGTCGTCATGGTGTTTGGATTTCCACCGTTTCCGCTCTGCTGCCCGAAGGACGGTTCTATTAGCACGCAGTGCGTCATTTAGCCAGGGAGCAGGAGGGGACTGAGGAGCCTGCCGAGATGTGAGAGGACAGAGAGGAGGAGAGAGGAGATGACCCGTCTGGTGTTCCAGCCAATCAGAGACGGGCTCTGTCTGAGACCTGCGATGTGTTGACGAAGGACAGTGTACTCGGGGACCTTTAACTCCGTGACACCTGCATGCACAGAGTAATACATAAATGGATAAAAAGGTTTGGATTGTATTTCTCCAAACAGAGAAGCGGTGCTGAGCATTCTGACTTCACTGTGTGTGAACGAGCCGGGGATGTGGCTGGCGCCTGAGATGGAGGGCTGGAAATCGGACCCGTCTAACACCTGGAGCGGTTTCCATGACAGAGCCGAGTCCTGGCTGCAGGAGTGGATCTCCAGATACAAGGTAACAGCAGCGCGTCGCCTTGAGGTCTGTGCCTGTGGTCTGAGGAGCATCCTTCACTCGAGTCACACCGCCTCCCCCTCTCTCCTCCCCCCCCTCCCCCTCCCCCTCTCTCCTCCCCCCCCCTCCCCCTCTCTCCTCCACGCCTCCCCCTCTCTCCTCCACCCCTCCCCCTCTCTCCTCCCCCCCTCTCTCCTCCCCCCCTTCCCCCTCTCTCCTCCACCCCTCCTCCTCTCCTCCCCCCTCTCTCCTCCACCCCTCCCCCTCTCTCCTCCACCCCTCCAGGAGCACGCCAGCACGTCAGGCAGGGGCAACCCGTCGAGCGTCAGCCTGGTGGACGTTCTGAACTACTTCTGCTCGCTGCAGAGAGAGGAGTTCAGGAGGGCTCGATGTGTGGCGCCAGCCGGGCACAGAAACACCGTTCTGATGGCTCTGAGCGACTGGTATGTGTCGGAGCGACTTCAAACCAGCTGCTGCTGCCGAGAGAGAACGATGAGTTAGGCAAAGAAACAATGTTTTTATTAACATTTCATACAATCAGACACAGTTCCAAACATTCAGAAGAACACTACTCAAATGTTAACTTACATACATTTCCAACCCTTCGGTTCAATTCAAGGCGGTTTCAGTATTCTATCATCCTCGTCCTCTGCTCGCTCCATGCCGTCCACAAAGTCCTCTGCTTCCCTTTTAGTATGTTTTAGATATAAAGTCTTTTAAGATCTTCTCTCTTAATGCTTGCACGCACGTCGAGTCCTTCTGAGAGGTGACCTTTAACAATCTGTGTGTTTGTGCAGTGGCTCTCGTCCGATCCAGCGCCTAGGAGAGACCCACAGCCTGGCCAGGACCTGGAGGACACCAGGTGAGCTCACTGAACCTTCACACTGTATTTACAAGGTCCCAGAGCGCTTCACAAAACACGTACGCTCCGACGAGGTAATACATAACGTACACATACGTTGAGAAGAACCCACTTTGAACCAACAGGAGTCGATAAACACGGACTTACAATAAGATAATAAACTGGAACAAATTAAGATAATTATACAAATTCATAAGGAAGCAATTATAGACACTTTGTTTTCACTTGAGATATCATTAATACAAGAAGACCCAAGGCGTCATAGCTCAAAATAAAATCAAGCTTTAAAAACACAATACAAGTATTTCAAGCGGATCCACTGGTTTCTAATCTGTGATGTTTCCTCGTCTCTCAGGTTGTGTTCTTCCTCCCCTGAGACACCGTCCCTTCCTCAGTCTCTTCCCCAGATTCATCTCCTTCCCGTTGCCTCGGGTCACTTTGCTCCCCTTCCTCCTGTCTTCAGAGGACACCTGGCTGCAGGCGACATATCGACGATACTTCATCCTGCAGCAGTCGTACGTAGAGTACTACAGATGATACTTCCTTATATTAAACAATTAAACAGAAAGTACAGGTATTTGAGTTCAACATGTGACAAGTAGAAAGTACAGGTATTTGAGTTCAACATGAGGGAAGTAGAAAGTACAGGTATTTGAGTTCAACATGTAGGAAGTAGAAAGTACAGGTATTTGAGTTCAACATGAGGGAAGTAGAAAGTACAGGTATTTGGGTTCAACATGTAAGAAGTAGAAAGTACAGGTATTTGAGTTCAACATGTAAGAAGTAGAAAGTACAGGTATTTGAGTTCAACATGTGAGAAGTAGAAAGTACAGCTATTTGAGTTCAACATGAGAGAAGTAGAAAGTACAGGTATTTGAGTTCAACATGTAAGAAGTAGAAAGTACAGGTATTTGGGTTCAACATGTAAGAAGTAGAAAGTACAGGTATTTGAGTTCAACATGTGAGAAGTAGAAAGTACAGCTATTTGAGTTCAACATGAGAGAAGTAGAAAGTACAGGTATTTGAGTTCAACATGTAAGAAGTAGAAAGTACAGGTATTTGGGTTCAACATGTAAGAAGTAGAAAGTACAGGTATTTGAGTTCAACATGTGAGAAGTAGAAAGTACAGGTATTTGAGTTCAACATGTAAGAAGTAGAAAGTACAGGTATTTGAGTTCAACATGTGAGAAGTAGAAAGTACAGCTATTTGAGTTCAACATGAGAGAAGTAGAAAGTACAGGTATTTGAGTTCAACATGTAAGAAGTAGAAAGTACAGGTATTTGGGTTCAACATGTAAGAAGTAGAAAGTACAGGTATTTGAGTTCAACATGTGAGAAGTAGAAAGTACAGGTATTTGAGTTCAACATGTAAGAAGTAGAAAGTACAGGTATTTGAGTTCAACATGTGAAAAGTAGAAAGTACAGGTATTTGGGTTCAACATGTGAGAAGTAGAAAGTACAGGTATTTGGGTTCAACATGAGAGAAGTAGAAAGTACAGGTATTTGGGTTCAACATGTGAGAAGTAGAAAGTACAGGTATTTGGGTTCAACATGTGAGAAGTAGAAAGTACAGGTATTTGAGTTCAACATGTAAGAAGTAGAAAGTACAGGTATTTGAGTTCAACATGTAAGAAGTAGAAAGTACAGGTATTTGAGTTCAACATGAGAGAAGTAGAAAGTACAGGTATTTGGGTTCAACATGTAAGAAGTAGAAAGTACAGGTATTTGAGTTCAACATGTGAGAAGTAGAAAGTACAGGTATTTGAGTTCAACATGTAAGAAGTAGAAAGTACAGGTATTTGGGTTCAACATGTAAGAAGTAGAAAGTACAGGTATTTGAGTTCAACATGTGAGAAGTAGAAAGTACAGGTATTTGAGTTCAACATGAGAGAAGTAGAAAGTACAGGTATTTGAGTTCAACATGTAAGAAGTAGAAAGTACAGGTATTTGGGTTCAACATGAGAGAAGTAGAAAGTACAGGTATTTGAGTTCAACATGAGAGAAGTAGAAAGTACAGGTATTTGAGTTCAACATGTGAGAAGTAGAAAGTACAGGTATTTGAGTTCAACATGTGAGAAGTAGAAAGTACAGGTATTTGAGTTCAACATGTGAGAAGTAGAAAGTACAGGTATTTGAGTTCAACATGAGAGAAGTAGAAAGTACAGGTATTTGAGTTCAACATGAGAGAAGTAGAAAGTACAGGTATTTGAGTTCAACATGAGAGAAGTAGAAAGTACAGGTATTTGAGTTCAACATGTGAGAAGAAGAAAGTACAGGTATTTGAGTTCAACATGTAAGAAGTAGAAAGTACAGGTATTTGAGTTCAACATGTAAGAAGTAGAAAGTACAGGTATTTGAGTTCAACATGAGAGAAGTAGAAAGTACAGGTATTTGAGTTCAACATGAGAGAAGTAGAAAGTCGTAAGAAAAATAAGTAGTGGAGTAAAGTGCTGATACCAGAAACATGTACTGAACGAAGTATTTGTACTCCACTACTTCCCACCTCTGGTATTAAAAGACTCAACAATCGGATTAAAGACTGATTTATTCTGGGACAGTTGGTGACGTTCAAGATATTACAAAAATAGAAAACAAGGAGAATCACTCTGATAATAGTCCTAAAGGTTTTGCGTTCTTCCATCCCGTACGCAAGGAGGTGAACATGTGCTAATCTGTAGTAAACACACATTTAAAAAGGGTGTGTGTAAATGCACAAGCTGATGAGATAATGCCTTTATTTAATAAAAGTGTGTTATTTCAAGAGGGTTAACAATCCGTATCCCGTCCTGATGAGAGCAACATGTCCAACCATTTCATCCAACAACAAGAAGAGTTACTAAAGTAGCAAAGCAGCATGTTATTGAAGCACATCAGCTCCACGTGTCCTACTCAGTGGTGGAAGAAGTGGAAGTCGCTTCAGAGCGGACGTCCTCCTTTAAGGCAGGAAGGTCTGGTTGTGGAATGGATTATGGATCAGGATCAAACGAGGCTTCCTCGGGTCCGTCCGGGTCGAAGAAACCACGTCAGGAATATCCTGTTCGTTTACTCACCTGAATAAACAAGCACGAATCAATTGTGTTTTTTCCGGTTCGGATCCGGCAGCGAGCGTCCCGTCGTGATGTCACTATGTTCCAGAAGTAGACAAAGGAGTCCAATGGAGGAGAGGAACTCCCCAAGAACAAATATATAGACATATAATAAAAAGCAGGTGGCAGTTCGTGGTCCTTCAACACACCATGTCTTTATCGTAGTTGAGCAGGTCGCAGGTCAGCAGCAGGTCCGATCTGCCGCTGGCTTTCAGCGCTCTGTTGATCTGGCTGCTGGTGATGTTGACGTCTATAGCCTCGTCCAGGGGCCAGTCTAACAGCTGGGCGCTGGAGGGCATCTCTGGGAGCCCCGGCTGATAATCCTCCAGAGGGTTCGGGTACAGAAGCTGCCGCAGAGAAGGCATCTTCACCGCCATCTTCACCAGATCCATGAGGCCGGACACAGACAGCGGGTTCAGCGCCAAGGCGAGGCTCCTGAGGGCCCGGCAGCATCCCAACGAGGGCAGAAGGAGCACCAGGAGGTTATCGGTGAGTCCACACCCGCTCAGAGAGAGGTGCTGCAGGGTGCTGGAGGCCTGAGAGAGGAGGCGGCGGATGGAGGTCAGCGTGGTTTCATCCAGACGGTTCTCGCTGAGGTCCAGCTGCTGCAGAGTGGAGGCGTGGTGGCTGACGGAGAGGAAGGCCAGGTCAGCAGGACTCAGGCTCAGGTAGGGCAGCTCCAGGACCTCCAGGGGCCGAGGCAGCGAGCTGGGACACAACGAGATGCATTCAAACACCCATCAGAGAGGTCGCCGGTGGCTTAAAGGTTGCTTTGGTCAAGATTCTTTACGGTGTACAATTCACAAAACAATACTATCCCCCCTTCCCTTATGATCTCTCTGTTATCCTGTTGCTGCTATGCCACCTTTCCTTAAGGGATCAAGGCCATTGGCACCTTTAATAAACCACACGCACAAATAGCAGATAAGAACTACTTGATTGAAGTGAAAGCAGCACATGGATGTCGCGTTACCTGAGCAGCACTCGCAGTTGTCCCGGCAGACGCAGCGCGGTGAGGCTGAGGCACCGGAGTTCCTGCAGCTGCTTGAGACCCTCGGAGAGTTTCCCTCAGAGCTCCTTCCTGTCCGGGCTGCTCCCTCCGGAGATCCAGGTTACAGTAATGCAGACGCAGAGAGCTGAGAGCGGGGAAGCTGGACAGAGGACACACACCTTTACTCAAGCAGAAGCACAGATACTCGTGTTTAAAATACTCTGGTGAAAGTAGAAGTACTGACTAAACTTCTTTACTCAAGTCAAAGTAAAGAGGCTTTGAAGTGTGCTTCAGTAGAAAGTGCCCATAGCTAGCAGTACAGGTATTTGAGTTCAACATGTGAGAAGTAGAAAGTACAGGTATTTGAGTTCAACATGTGAGAAGTAGAAAGTACAGGTATTTGAGTTCAACATGAGAGAAGTAGAAAGTACAGGTATTTGAGTTCAACATGTAAGAAGTAGAAAGTACAGGTATTTGAGTTCAACATGTAAGAAGTATAAAGTACAGGTATTTGGGTTCAACATGTGAGAAGTAGAAAGTACAGGTATTTGAGTTCAACATGTGAGAAGTAGAAAGTACAGGTATTTGAGTTCAACATGAGAGAAGTAGAAAGTACAGGTATTTGAGTTCAACATGAGAGAAGTAGAAAGTACAGGTATTTGAGTTCAACATGTAGAAGTAGAAAGTACAGGTATTTGGGTTCAACATGTAAGAAGTAGAAAGTACAGGTATTTGAGTTCAACATGAGAGAAGTAGAAAGTACAGGTATTTGAGTTCAACATGAGAGAAGTAGAAAGTACAGGTATTTGAGTTCAACATGTAAGAAGTAGAAAGTACAGGTATTTGGGTTCAACATGTAAGAAGTAGAAAGTTCAGGTATTTGAGTTCAACATGTAAGAAGTAGAAAGTACAGGTATTTGGGTTCAACATGTAAGAAGTAGAAAGTTCAGGTATTTGAGTTCAACATGAGAGAAGTAGAAAGTACAGGTATTTGAGTTCAACATGTAAGAAGTAGAAAGTACAGGTATTTGAGTTCAACATGTAAGAAGTAGAAAGTACAGGTATTTGAGTTCAACATGAGAGAAGTAGAAAGTAAACATGGACTGAAGTGCAGTACACAGTGTGAGTTCTCCCCACCTCTTCAGCAAAGGAAGCAGCTCAGCCAGACCAGCCACTCCGATGTTACTGTAACGAACATCAAGTCCCAGAAGCCCTTGCTGCGGCAGCAACGCCAGCAGAGCTCTGATGCTGGACACGGAGATCTCCTCCGCCCTCAGATACCTGCACTGCAGCTTCAGAGGACCACATGTGGTCAGAGCTCCTCGAACCCTCTCCCACGACCTGGCGTTCACAAACAGATCTGCTCTCACGTGCACCAGCACTTCACTGTCCTCTTCCACTTCCTGTTTACTTCCTGATTCTGTCGCTGTAGGCATCATCTTCCTCTCCGCCTCCATCCTCCTCCTCACTCCTCGAATCAGCTCGTCCTCGCTGGAAATCCCGCACGTCGTCGTCGTGAGTTCTTCTTCACCTGTGAGGTTCAAGATGACGGAGCTTTAGAAATACAGCAACAGCGTAAGAATGAGATTAGAGATGACTCCGTCTGAAAGCAGAAGCTACGGCAAATAATTGAAAGCAAATATTAAACAACGACACAAATTATATTGTATATTATATTCTTTGTAAGCTCTTGCGGGCCTTGACTTTGACACGTTCAAAAGAAATCAAACCTGCGTTGCTTCCCGTCAGTCCTTCTTCACGCGCGGGTTCTCCGGCCCTCTCCCTCTTCACGGCCCTCTTCCTCTTCCTCTCCCTCTGCGCTCTCTGGGCTCCGCTCCTGGCCTGCAGCACCATGGTGCAGAGGGCCACGGTGAGGGACCAGCCTCCCATCGTGTCCCCCGTCCCCCCCCTCGTCCCCCTGTAGACCACACAGGTCCAGCACCTGCAGGGCGCACCTGGGGAAGAGAGGAGGCTTTCATTACACTCACATCCTGGTCCAACACTTTAGCTTCTTCAGAGGTGGAGAAGTACTCAGATCTGCTACTTGAGTACAAGTAGTACTCAGATCTTGGACTTGAGTACCTGTAGAAGTACTCAGATCTTGTACTTGAGTAAAAGTAGAAGTACTCAGATCTTGTACTTGAGTAAAGTAGAAGTACTCAGATCTTGTACTTGAGTAAAAGTTGAAGTACTCAGATCTTGTACTTGAGTAAAAGTAGAAGTACTCAGACCTTGTACTTGAGTAAAAGTAGAAGTACTCAGATCTTGTACTTGAGTAAAAGTAGAAGTACTCAGATCTTGTTCTTGAGTAAAAGTAGAAGTACTCAGATCTTGTACTTGAGTAAAAGTAGAAGTACTCAGACCTTGTACTTGAGTAAAAGTAGAAGTACTCAGATCTTGTACTTGAGTAAAAGTAGAAGTACTCAGATCTTGTTCTTGAGTAAAAGTAGAAGTACTCAGATCGTGTTCTTGAGTAAAAGTAGAAGTACTCAGATCTTGTACTTGAGTAAAAGTAGAAGTACTCAGATCTTGTACTTGAGTAAAAGTAGAAGTACTCAGATCTTGTACTTGAGTAAAAGTAGAAGTACTCAGACCTTGTACTTGAGTAAAAGTAGAAGTACTCAGATCTTGTTCTTGAGTAAAAGTAGAAGTACTCAGACCTTGTACTTGAGTAAAAGTAGACTTGAGTATTTCGATATTGTGCTACTTCAACCTGAAAGCATTACAGAAGTAATACAGATAGGTAGGAAGGAAGGAAGGAAGGTAGATAGATAGGTAGGAAGGAAGGAAGGTAGATAGATAGGGACTCTGTTGATCCCAATTTGAGACATGTTTTGCGTTGCAGCAGCATACAAAACAAGGCAGAAAACTAAACGTTATTAATATAGTAATTCTTCCAGCACTGCTCTTCCTACCTGTGGTCCAGCAGCCCCCTCGCCACCGCCAGCAGCAGAGCCTGAATACAGAGTCTGTTCGGGGCTGGTTTCCTCCGGACCCTCAGGGTTCTTTCGGGCCACCTCTGGACCAGCTCCCCCACAGCCAGAGGTCTGCAGCCGGACAGAGAGGCCTCCAGCAGGGGTCTGAACAGCTCCATGGGGACGAAGCTCAGCCAGCATGGAGACGAGCTGTGGTCCCGAACCACCTCCGAGGCGCAAAGGCTCAGCAGGGAGAGGACCATCACACAGGCGAGGTGTTGTCTATATGTAAAGAAGAGTTCAGCAGGAGAGGAGTGTGGCTGTCACACGTCTGAGGGACTGGGAGCAGAGCTGGAGCTGAGGAGAGGAGGAGGAGGAGGAGGAGGAGGAGCTCTGCTTGTTCCTGCTCGGTGAGTCCCGAAATAAAGCGAATGGAGATTCAGGAAATACCCGCACACGGGCCCACCGAGCATGCGCAGTAGAGTAGTTCCTTAAACCCTGCCTCCGATGTCCGGCTCTCGGCTCAGTCAAATCTCATTATAATAAGTAAATATAAGTCATAAATATGATAATAATATAATCTTATTATACATCCATGAGTCAAATGAATGGGGAGGGGTTTTTGTATTTCAACTTTATTGAACAATACCTCAGGAAAAAAGGCTTTATTTCCGATGTGTTTGTATATTTGTGGAAGTCTCTTTCACAAAGCTACTGTTACTTTATGAGTTGCCCCTCGTGTTTGTTTGTTCACCATGTAAAGCGCCCTTGGGTCCCTTGAAAGGCGCTATACAAATGTAATCTATTATTATTATTATTATTAATAACGTAAGCCACGGAAGTTGTAGTACCACCGTTTGGCCACTACGCCCATTCATAAAAATGCAGCTTCAACAGCCGGAGCACTTCCTGGCTAACGAACCAGCTAATATTAACTTTATGACAGAGATGTGACTCTTGTCCCAGAAAAGACTTTATAACGCCATGTGATATCCGCTCTGAGTATCCTCTTGTGGGAACATCCCGCTGGGGAAATATTAAACATCTCCTTAGCTTGCAAAACGGATTGTTTACATTTTTACTGACGCGGTGACGTAGCACGTACAGGCGTGACGTCATCACCATAGCATTTGTTATTGAGTAATTTACAATTAACAACATTATATGCTGAAGTACACACTATTCAGTTAAAAGTGACTAAACAGAGAGACATTTCTGCATAAAATGGAACGTTATACAATTTAATTTGTTAAAAATTAAACTGTGCAGCAAATATATAATCTACAACATTATAACTCTACTGACACATGAAATCATCAGGAATATTAACACAGTAATCACATATATTTCTACCTTGAGAGTAGTCCTAGCCTAGTTTTCTTATATTATACTTTTTATAGAACTACTTATCTTTGCTTTTTCACAAGATTTGAAAGCAAGATGTAATATTGCTTATTTAAATGTCATTAGGAATCTGAATATGTCTGACTGTAATCCCTGCTTTAGTTTTGAACTCAGCTGACGGACTTTAAGGGGAAGGGTTGAGGCTAAACCTGTCGGCACGTCTCATATCTGAGCCCCGTGGTGTCAGTCGCATCTATATATAAAGGGAAATGCTTTTGACTGAAGTTACACTGATCTATAATCCGCTGTTTGTGATATTAAAGCCTCAGTACAGTGAGTATCACCTGAACGGTCATGGTTGCTGGGGATACACTCGAACAATGATGTCATTACAAAATCAAGCAGAAAAAGGCATGACGATAAGTTATAAGTGCTCAAACCCACTTTACGCTTTCATTCCTAGTGTGATAGATATCTACAGGCGAAGTCCCACTTCACTGGATGGAAGACAACACTTAACAAATCCCTTAATAATACACGTCCTCATGATTTGACTTATTTATGTGACTTGGATAGACCCTCGCTCCACGTTGTGATGTTGATCCTTACTGTATCGGCACCATTCAATGTTACCTATCTAAAACAAGAGGTTTATATACCCTGACCCGCCACTGGACAACGTGTTTTATATCAGACGAGGACACGAGAGAGGAGACGAGGACACGAGAGAGGAGACGAGGACACGAGAGAGGAGATGAGGAGAGACGAGGACAAAAAAGAGGAGAGACGAGGACACAAGAGAGTTGACGAGGACACGAGAGAGGAGAGACGAGGACACAAAAGAGGAGAGACGAGGACACGAGAGAGGAAACAAGGACACGAGACACGAGAGAGGAGGACACGAGAGAGGAGAGACGAGGACACGAGAGAGGAAGAGGACACGAGACACGGAGAGGAGAGGATACACGAGGACATAAGAGAGTTGACGAGGACACGAGAGAGGAGAGACGAGGACACAAGAGAGGAGACGAGGACACGAGAGAGGAAACAAGGACACGAAAGAGGAGAGACGAGGACACAAAAGATGAGAGACGAGGACACAAGAGAGGAGACGAGGACACGAGAGAGGAAACAAGGACACTAGAGAGGAGAGGAGGACACGAGAGAGGAGACGAGAACTCTTACCTCATGGCCTAGTACTTGTAGAATAAGGCATGACTAAGTGTTTTATAATGACTCATGCAGAGCCAGTAAGCTGCCAGCATGTGAACGAGCAGCTGCTGACGGTGCACGTGTGCACGTGTGAACGTGTGCACGTGTGCACCGGAATATAAAGCGTTTCCCAAATCAGATTTTAAAACACACAGAAATGTCTCTGTTTCGTCACTTATAACTAACGCTCTCAAATATACTCTCAGATAACGTGTACTCGAGTATATTTACTCACCCCCGACCCGCCACTGGACAGTGTCTTATCTTTGCACTTTTGGTGAGTCCTAATTTAGTGTTCTGCACTAATGAGATGAACCACCAGATGGCGCCAGACACAAGAGAGAAGACGAGGACACGAGAGAGGAGAGACGAGGACACAAGAGAGGAGACGAGGACACGAGAGAGGAGAGACGAGGACACAAGAGAGGAGACGAGGACACGAGAGAGGAGAGACGAGGACACAAGAGAGGTGACGAGGACATGAGAGAGGAGAGACGACAACTTAAGAGAGGTGACGAGGACACGAGAGAGGAGAGATGAGGACACAAGAGAGGAGACGAGGACACGAGAGGATATACGAGGACATAAGAGAGGTGACGAGGACATGAGAGAGGAGAGACGAGGACATAAGAGAGGAAACAAGGACACAAGAGAGGAGAGACGAGGACACAAGAGAGAGACGAGGACACGAGAGGATATACGAGGACATAAGAGAGGTGACGAGGACATGAGAGAGGAGAGACGAGGACATAAGAGAGGTGAAGAGGACACAAGAGAGGAGAGACGAGGACACAAGAGAGGAGACGAGGACACGAGAGAGGAGAGACGAGGATATAAGAGAGGAGACGAGGACACGAGAGGAGAGACAACAACTTAGAGAGGTGACGAGGACACAGAGAGGAGAGATGAGGACACAAGAGAGAGACGAGGACACGAGGATATACGAGGACATAAGAGAGTGACGAGACATGAGAGAGGAGAGACAGGACATAAGAGGAAACAAGGACACAAGAGAGGAGAGACGAGGACACAAGAGAGGAGACGAGGACACGAGAGGATATACGAGGACATAAGAGAGGTGACGAGACATGAGAGAGAGAGACGAGACATAAGAGAGGTGAAGAGACACAAGAGAGAGAGACGAGGACACAAGAGAGGAGACGAGGACACGACAGAGGAGAGACGAGGATATAAGAGAGGAGACGAGGACACGAGAGAGGAGAGACAACAACTTAAGAGAGGTGACGAGGACACGAGAGAGGAGAGATGAGGACACAAGAGAGGAGACGAGGACACGAGAGGATATACGAGGACATAAGAGAGGTGACGAGGACATGAGAGAGGAGACGAGGACATGAGAGAGGAAACAAGGACACGAGAAAGGAGAGACGAGGATATAAGAGAGGAGACGAGGACACGAGAGAGGAGAGACGACAACTTAAGAGAGGTGACGAGGACACGAGAGAGGAGAGATGAGGACACAAGAGAGGAGACGAGGACACGAGAGGATATACGAGGAAATAAGAGAGGTGACGAGGACATGAGAGAGGAGAGACGAGGACACAAGAGAGGAGACGAGGACACGAGAGGATATACGAGGACATAAGAGAGGTGACGAGGACATGAGAGAGGAGAGACGAGGACACAAGAGAGGAAACAAGGACACGAGAGAGGAGACGAGGACACAAGAGAGGAAACAAGGACACGAGAGAGGAGACGAGGACACAAGAGAGGAGACGAGGACATGAGAGAGGACCCCGACGTGCCGAGACGTTCTATCCTTCACCAGAGTCCGCCCGCCATTATCTGCTCGCCTCTGTTGAAATCGCCCAAACTTTTAAGAATACTTTGCCCACCGTGCTCTCACTGCCGGAATCGGGATCCTTTTTAGGCCGCACGACTCTGGTGAGCACGGTATTTAAATGATGTGTTATTCATTTCTGCATCTAATGCACTTTGTGTCGCATGCTGCGTTAGTTTGATTTGAGCTCTTGTGAGCTAGCCTCCATTTAATATCTGCCTCACTTGAAAAACGATTGAACTCACGTGTAAGACAGTATTTGTATATTGTTTAAAGTTATGTTTCACGTCAATAGTTTTCTGGAAAAGTCGAACCTAAAATGGCGGCAGGCGGCGCGTTTTCTTTCTTCTTTTTGTTACCGCATGTTCTTATTAACTTAGAGGACTTACGCTCGTTTGACCCACTACCATGCAGCGTAACCGTGCGTCCTGCATGTTTGTAAAAGCAAGCTAACTTGAAACACTAGACTATTCATTTGACAAGGTCATTTATACCCCCAGCGTTTTCAATACATGTAACTCAGCAAAGGGAACGATCGCACAGGGATGATTTGAATAATAATATAATATGTCATTTCAGCTTTAATCTGATATCTTATCTTTCGTGAACAAGAACCCCTCGGTACCGACGGCTGCCGGATTTAACAGATTAATAGTCTAGTGTTTCAAGTGAGCTTGCTTTTACAAACATGCAGAACGCACGGTTATGGTACAACGTTAGTGGATCAAATGAACGTAAATCCGCTATGCCTCTAGTCTAAGTTAATGAAACATGCACAGACATGCATGCTGGAACTAAAACGCAGAAAGCGCTCCGCCTGCCGCATTTTAGGTTCGAAAATAGTGTTTCTCATTTTGTGAAAACTTTGCAACCCAGCTAACCTTCAATGTTTTCTCTCTTAAGGAAACTGAAGCAACTGGCAGATATATGTAGGGTGACCAGATCCCAACAAACCAAATGTGGGACAAGGAGTATGGTTGTGTGGGACAATGTGGGACACCCCTCTCAGCAGCACCCCCCAACCCCCGGGAAAAACCCGTAACAAATATATAACAACAGAGCAGGAAGTGAAGTGAAAATGCAGTTTTTTAATCAAGAAGGCTAACCAAGGCAGCAGGCATTATTCACTTCAAGTGTTTAGAAATGCATCTTCTTAATTCAACTCGTCAGTATTACCTGTACAAGTAGGCACAACATCAATTAATAGATACAATAAAACCAACACTGGCCAGGAGGGAACAGAAACATATAATACATCAAATAACATAGCTTTCAGTTTTGTCCATCACAGCAACAGAAGGTGCATCACAGCAACAGAAGGTGCCCCCCCCCATCACAGCAACAGAAGGTGCCCCCCCCATCACAGCAACAGAAGGTGCCCCCCCCCATCACAGCAACAGAAGGTGCCCCCCCCCATCACAGCAACAGAAGGTGCCCCCCCCATCACAGCAACAGAAGGTGCCCCCCCCCATCACAGCAACAGAAGGTGCCATCACAGCAACAGAAGGTGCCCCCCCCCATCACAGCAACAGAAGGTGCCCCCCCCCCATCACAGCAACAGAAGGTGCCCCCCCCCATCACAGCAACAGAAGGTGCCCCCCCCCATCACAGCAACAGAAGGTGCCCCCCCCCCATCACAGCAACAGAAGGTGCCCCCCCCCATCACAGCAACAGAAGGTGCCCCCCCCCCATCACAGCAACAGAAGGTGCCCCCCCCATCACAGCAACAGAAGGTGCCCCCCCCCATCACAGCAACAGAAGGTGCCCCCCCCCATCACAGCAACAAAGGTCCCCCCCATCACAGCAACAGAAGGTGCCCCCCCCCATCACAGCAACAGAAGGTGCCCCCCCCCCATCACAGCAACAGAAGGTGCCCCCCCCCCATCACAGCAACAGAAGGTGCCATCACAGCAACAGAAGGTGCCCCCCCCCCATCACAGCAACAGAAGGTGCCCCCCCCCCATCACAGCAACAGAAGGTGCCCCCCCCCATCACAGCAACAGAAGGTGCATCACAGCAACAGAAGGTGCCCCCCCCCCATCACAGCAACAGAAGTTGCCCCCCCCCATCACAGCAACAGAAGGTGCCCCCCCCCATCACAGCAACAGAAGGTGCCCCCCCCATCACAGCAACAGAAGGTGCCCCCCCCATCACAGCAACAGAAGGTGCCCCCCCCCATCACAGCAACAGAAGGTGCCCCCCCCCCATCACAGCAACAGAAGGTGCCCCCCCCCCATCACAGCAACAGAAGGTGCCCCCCCCCCATCACAGCAACAGAAGGTGCCCCCCCCCATCACAGCAACAGAAGGTGCCCCCCCCCCATCACAGCAACAGAAGGTGCCCCCCCCCCATCACAGCAACAGAAGGTGCCCCCCCCCCATCACAGCAACAGAAGGTGCCCCCCCCCCATCACAGCAACAGAAGGTGCCCCCCCCCCATCACAGCAACAGAAGGTGCCCCCCCCCATCACAGCAACAGAAGGTGCCCCCCCCCATCACAGCAACAGAAGGTGCCCCCCCCCCATCACAGCAACAGAAGGTGCCCCCCCCCCATCACAGCAACAGAAGGTGCCCATCACAGCAACAGAAGGTGCCCCCCCCCCATCACAGCAACAGAAGGTGCCCCCCCCCCATCACAGCAACAGAAGGTGCCCCCCCCCCATCACAGCAACAGAAGGTGCCCCCCCCCATCACAGCAACAGAAGGTGCCCCCCCCCATCACAGCAACAGAAGGTGCATCACAGCAACAGAAGGTGCCCCCCCCCATCACAGCAACAGAAGGTGCCCCCCCCCATCACAGCATCAGAAGGTACATCACAGCAACAGAAGGTGCCCCATCACAGCAACAGAAGGTGGGCCTTCTGTCACCTAGACCCACTGGTGTCTTTGACTCTGTCAGACAGCTCTCCAGAGGCAGGAGCACATCTGTTCTCATGGACGCTGCTTTTGTACGACCACATGACATTTTCTTTACTATCTCAGAGTCTGGAAACATGGTCGGCGCTAGCTTGTTACCAGTCATGTGACCGGCCTGATGGGAGCGTTGCACTGTGTGGTAACACTGGTTCTTTCTGCTGCTGTCACCTCGTCTGAGTGGCCATCGTGTTTGGTTTGAGGAGGAATGTCTCCACAGAGTGGGATGTCTCTGTTTGAGCGACACGTTTCTTGTGAGAATCGCATTCTCTGTGTCTTTTGACGTCGTATTCACCGCCATGTGACATTTAAAAATGACTCTTGCACAGATTGCAAAACTCTCTGAGAGTCGCCCTGCACCGGCTGCAGCCACGGGTAAGTGTCTTCAGTCTTTGTTGCATCTTCTTTTCTTCTTAGCTGTAGTTTCAGTTTCCTCCATTTTCCATAACCTGCTGCGTCGCCTGCGTTCGTTGTTGTTGTCGTTGTTTGGCGGGGGGGGGGCTGACGCATTCATCCTGCTTTTTGCACTGACCTTTGACCTGCATCTGAGCTACCCAGAAGACTTGGCCAACACTTTCGACTTCACCCAGAAGGTGTTGATGGGCCTGATGAGGGGACCTTGAAGCCCAGGGTGTTGAGCCTGAAAGAAGCTTTGGTTGGTAGGATTAAACTGCTTACTCTCATTGGTTAACACTTGACCCGTCGCGTGTTACAGTTTGATTGACAGCCAACACAGCCCCCTGATGATAGCCTTCCCTGCTTTCTCAACAGCCATTGGATGAATCTGATTTTAAAGAAAAGCGTTTTAGCCAATCAAAATGAAATATGCGGGACATCGTCTCAATTTGCGGGACGCACCAAAAGTCGTGAAAATACTGTGCAGTCCCGCGCAAAGCGGGACATCTGGTCACCCTAGATATATGGCTTCTTCAATCTGGTAACCCTCACAATGGAGAAACTGTGACGGGGTGCGAGTGAAGCCTCGCAGCAACGCAACTGTGGCATGCCATGCTTACGGCCCCTACACACACGGCGGCGGGCTTGTCTGAAGCTCGACCAACAACCACTCGCATGAATATCCCGCCCAGGACACACAAGCACGCGGTTTGATTGGCTAGAGCTTGTACTGGCGTATGATTTGATTGTCACAATGCAGTTTGGCATAGCGTAACATCACTCCATTCAAAGTGAATGGAGTGATGTTACGGCCCCTACACACAGCGGCGTGCGTTGGCGCTTCTGCACGCTTAGCCGAACTGCATTGTGGGAGCAAAGCATAGCTTTCATGTGATTGGCTGTTGGTCCATCTTCAGACATGCCCGCCGGTTTGTAGGGGCTGTTACACTGTAGGTGCGCCGCGTTTGGGGGTGCTGCAGCCCCTTCCCGCGTCCATGTTTATTCCACATGGTTACTAAAATGTGAATGAATATTTAGTGCTCAACACTGAAATTATATTTGTGTTGGCCGGTGAATATTGTTACGTTTTCCAATGGCTTGGAAATGCAACCCTTGTGCTGCTGTCTTCGATACAAGGGCAGAGTTACTTGAACATTATTATTCCCTTGATTTAAAAGTTAATGCAGACTACCTTCGCCCTGCGGCGCAAAGAGATCATCAATGATGAGCTACCTGTTGCAGAGATCCTGGAACGCTGGCCTGCCTTGAAATTGGAGTCACAGGTGAAAATATTTTATTTATTACAACTATATCATTATTTTGTGTGCCTTTGTCGCTGATACCTTTGACATGTTTACTCAGATTCAGCATGTCATGTTTCCGTTTATCTCGGCTGCCTTCAGTCCACATATACATACTGTGAATGAAATAGTCATTTTATATTTTAGCAGAGTTTCACAGGATAGCAAACCTCAACCTGAAGAACCACTTCTCTGCGGAGTGGGATAGACATGTCCTCCGTCTTCAGAGCCTGGTCAGGAAGAAGGCGGCAAGGAAAGGAAGCTGAAGTTCTGGATCAGCTATTCGCCTCCTATGACCTCCAGGTGAGTCGGTTTTGCCTCTTGGTGTTTTGTTCTCATACTAGAGTGGATTATCTTTGTCAACATGTTGATCTCTTGTCATGGAAGAGCCCTTTCTTGTGATATCAGTTGTTGTGTGGTTATACTGTTTAGCATCCACAGTAAAACAAAGATATGTTCTCTCACTCAGGGAGCAAGGTGACGTCCGTGTCCTCCGTGCTCTGCCTGCACGTCTGCATGAACATGACTCCACGTTTCTGAGGCTGTGGCATGGAAGTCAGCATTATACCTGTATTCAATGTATGTGACAGATCATGCAAAAATATAGTTTATCTTGTTACATTGTTCAGGAGCTCGATCGCAGGGAGACAATTATTTGAATTGTTAAAGTGAAAAAATGATAATAAATGATAGATTGAGTTTGAAAAAGTATGAACTGTCCTGGTGTCATCGACGCTTGATTCTGTCACTGAGGTGTTAATCAAACATCATCTCTCGTGTTGCTCCCATCCCGTTCAGGGTCTAGTTCCACGATTTGGATATTGCCATAAGAATTGTAATTATTGTAAGGTACACAATGGACATGTTGAACATAATCTCCCTTTACGTCAACACTTCAGAGGTGTTGAATACTTTAGGATTTAAATTAAGCTCTTTAGGTTTCAGTGTAAAAAACGGGCTCACGTGATTTAATAAAATACACAATCAAGAGGGCTTTCTCTCCCGCAGCATCAGTGTCCAATACAAAATAATCTCTAGTGTTCCCCATATATGTTTGTTTGTGTCGCAGGGAGAGATGATACTGTAAATACATATTCAGTTGCCAGTGTATTAGGTACAACGAGCTCATAGTGACAGTCTAATACGGTGATAACATGAGTCCTACCCTGATGAAGGTTGTACATGTTTGTTGTTGAAAGCATTTATGTCAACTGATTGGTTATTTCGGAGGCTAGCGTTGCTGGTGCTGTAACATCATGTTGTGCAATGCTAATAGGCGTTTCCTTAAACCCACGTTAGGCACAAAACATACGGTGATTTGATGTGATGTGTCACTGATTTATTTTTAGAAAACACATTTCTGAGAGAGGCGATTTGGGTAACGTGTATCTGTTCTTGTCCTCAGGTGGAGCGTCTGACGATCCAGACGCAGAGGGCATCGCGGTCGGACTTCTCATGATGAGAGCCAGGTCAACAGACGCCACGCTCTTCTGCCCAGAGAGCATCGCTGTTGTCATTGAGGGTAACGGAGTTATCCACTGGCTGCCGCGTTCATCCTGCTTTCTGCACTGACCTTTGCCCTTTGACCTTTGCCCTGCATCTGAGCTACCCAGAAGACTTGGCCAACACTTTCCACTTCACCCAGAAGGTGTTGATGGGCCTGGTGAGGGGACCTTGAAGCCCAGGGTGTTGAGTCTGAAAAAGCTTTTGGCAGTTTAATCCTACCACCAAAGTTGCACTTTAACACACACACACACACACACACACACACACACACACACACAGTTCAGCTTCGAGTTGAAGGACTGTTCGTAGATGATGTTTTATACTTTTATATGTATTGGGTCTTTGTGGTCCATGTGTTAAATTAAAACGCAGAACTGTTCCTGAGAATTGTGTTCACTCGTAAGTGATGGTTCAAATACACACAGATATTTCTCAAGGCCCGAGCACAGTTTTTAAGGTGTTTTTTAAATGTATTTAAGAGTTAAATATATTGAATTTGTATTGTGCTAAAGTGCATTGTTCTTTTGTAGTGGAAGTGGTTGTTGGCGATTTGCCAAAGCGGTTGAAATTATCAATAAATGCATTTTTATATATACACGGTGTGTTTGGAGATAATTTATTATACATTATTATTATATTCTATTTAGCCCAACAATATAGTTAATTTCAATCACAGCTGGGTTATTTTTTAACCCAGTAGTTTTAAGAGTGTACGCTCAGTATATCACGGCTAAGAACCAATCAGATTGCTTGATTTGACTTGTCCGTTTTATAAAATACATTGTTTTATATATATTAAATATTTATATATGTATATTTATAAAGTTACAACCGGCCCTTGTAGTGCAACCGTGATGCTGATGTGGCCGTGGTGAAATTGAGTTTGACGCCCTTGGGTTAGACGGTTAAATGGACGGGTTGTTAACACGTGTTCTGGGCGTCTCTCCCTCTCTTCGCGAAGGCCAGTCTGTTCAAACTGTTGTACTGAAGAAAGAATATGTTGAGCGGACTGCAGATTGACGCCTCTGGCAACACTGCAAGAACACAGAGCACACCTCTTTCTGCTCTCGTGATGTTTGAGCCAAAGAAATACAAGAAATCTAAACCTGAGATCGAAGCCTCTCATCTGGGTCGCATATCATTCAGCCCGTTAACGCTGTGCTTCCCTTGACTGGGATAACGGCTAATCCGTTCACAAACTGATGTCCGAGATGTGTTACGCTCTCACGGCTTTGTCTCTGTCGTATAAGCGTCCCACAAAGCTCGTCTTCCTCTATGTCAGGGGCGTCAAACTCAGTGTCATCGCGGGCCACATCGCATTATGGCTGCACTGAAAGGGCCGGTTGTAACTTTAAGACGATATAAAAATACATATAATATTTAACATATATAAAATAATGTATTATATTATTGCTCTGCATTGGATGATTATCGGATAGGGAAATACCTTCATCATTAACTACGTCTGAAAGCAGAAGTCTGGGGCAGATCATTGCACGTCTCTTCAGAGCGCATGTCACAAAATGATTTAAAAAGAAAAGAACATTCCGGAAAGAAAGTCAAAATCCAGATGCATTGTGGGACATGTAGTTTATGGGCAGCGTGCCTCTGTAAAGTAGCATGTAACCGTATTACAAAATCATATTTTTTGCAAGCTCTTGTGGGGCCACAGAAAATGAAGTCGCGGGCCGGATTTGGCCCCCGGGCCTTGGGTTTGACCCCCCTGCTCTATGTTCTGCAGCTTCATCAGCATGTCCCCGGCAGCCGCCGACACGTCCATAACACACACACCCCCAGTATAGCTCGTTAGCACACAGGAAGCCACGATGACGCGGTGCACACACATCGTGGGAACTGGCGTCCAGAAGCAGTCTGTGTGGAGGAGAGTTCGTGAACCCTGATGCAGTATCTGGAACTCCCCGTTCTCACCTTTCTATCAGGGTGTATTAGAAACAAACGCACTATATTATATTTAAATTTTTAATGAACAAGGTAAATATCACACAAATGGTATCACAAAAATGTATAATCTACAAGACAATCTCGTTCCTGGCCTTGCCTGTGGAATTCGTTTATCATTACGGGGCAGAGCCCCCGAGCGAAACAGCAGCAACCAGCACGTTGCAAAAGTCTCAATCGTAAACTGTGCCGCCGAAACATCATTTCAGCCAATCAGCGCCGTCAAATATTTTGGTCACGAGGGCGCTCACGTGGGCGCCCATGTTGCTTACGTGCGTTGACGTGAGTTGTTTTTTAGACTCGTGAGTAACCAAGGTGACGCAGTATTTGGATGAGAATGGTGTGCAGGTGGAGTCGCCGGAGCCTCGGTCCGCCCAAGAGCTACTCTCCAATTCTTTTGAAAGGAGAAGTTTGGGAGATAAATTGAGACTTAAAGACCTCGGACCGGACCAACCCGATTTGTATATATCACAGCAGCTCGTGAAAAAGACAAAACGTATCAACAAGGCTTCTCACACGGCTAGCTGGATGCTAACAGGTAAATGCTATCTTTTGTTTCACATGCTTGCTCTTCAAACAGCCGGGGACAGATACGATCTGTTCAGAAACTAGACAAAAGTTAAACAAGTACAAACCACACTGTCTGTGTCACGGAGAATCAATCAATGTTTATTTATAGCTCAATATCACAAATGTTACATTTGTCTCAGTGGTCTTCACAGTGTGTGCAGAATATCAGTATGACAATACGACACCCTCTGTCCTCAGACCCTCTGTCCTTAGACCCTCTGTCCTCAGACCCTCTGTCCTTAGACCCTCTGTCCTTAGACCCTCTGTCCTCAGACCCTCTGTCCTTAGACCCTCTGTCCTTAGACCCTCTGTCCTCAGACCCTCTGTCCTTAGACCCTCTGTCCTCAGACCCTCTGTCCTCAGACCCTCTGTCCTTAGACCCTCTGTCCTCAAACCCTCTGTCCTCAGACCCTCTGTCCTTAGACCCTCACATCGTACAAGGAAACACTTCCAGAGAAACCCCACAGTTGAAGGGAACATGGAGAACCTCAGGGAGAGCAGCAGAGGAGGATCCTCTCCAGGACGGACAGACTGCAATAGATGCCGTGTGTAAATTGAGAAGATAATACATTTGCAACATAGGTAGTCCAAATGTCCAAAGAATACAGTCGCTGGTTTATTCATGTCTGTAGGCCGTTGGTGTGAGTGTGGGCGGTCGGAGCATATATAGCGTTAGCTTAGCCAAGCTCCATTCAGGGAACAAGCATTCTGAAAGGTATTTCTCTGCCGTCTGTCTGCAGACTCAAAGCGTGACCTCATGGTTTTTACTAGCCGGTATCAGTGTGTTGTTCCTTCGGCATCATTTTGAAACGTGTGTTACAATTTAATCACGGTCAAAAGTGTTCATGTTTTTGTAGCTGTAGCTCCCGAGCCAGCGCGTCTTGTTTGAATGATGCGAGTAAACACAGCTGGCAGCTGCGGTGAAACTCGAGCGACTAGATAGGAGCGAATATTCGCATCGCGTCCGGTCTGAACGCAGCATTAAAGCGAGCTCCGCGCTGCACTGGAGACGCGCCATTACATCACCAGAAGTCCTGATTTAAGGGTCCTTTCTCCCAAAAACAATGGTTTTACTCACTCTATCAGCAGCCCCACCAAACATATGTTCCACCAGCCGCCACTGCATTTAGATATCACAGTGAATCACAAGGCTTCATTCAGTCCATTTTCAACGCAAGGGGGGGCCTTAGCGTCCATTTTCAGCTTTCCGCATGTCCATGTGCTTCTATGGACGCTCATGGAAGCACGGCATTCGTTTGTGTCGACTGCCCTTAAAGGCAATGTGAGCGTCCATTCTCATTGGATAACGGAGAATTGTACACCCGGAAGTAAATATTCCCCTTGCTGTGGATTGATGTCAGTGATATCTGCACGACTCACCAGAGTATCCTTGTTGATTACACGCCATTGATTGGTTTAAATTGTGTGCAATGCTTTTGTATTTTTCCCCTTCGATTCGGAGAAACACACGTTTGTTCGGAGTAAAGGACGGCAGAAGACACTACACTACCCAGAATCCCCAGCTATCGTTTGGACTACACCATGTGCTCTGTTTGACGTCACGTGATCTTCACATTTCTCCCTGCAGAAAGAAAACATGGCCGAACTTCGTTTTATTCTCGGTGGAAAATGCCTATTCTAAAGTTACTTTGGCCATTGAAATGCGTTTTGATGTGAGAAATATGAGTTGTTATTTCAGATGATGTGTGCAGTGGATGTACATGAGCAGGAATGGAGCAAACACACATGATTACAGCATGAGGGGCTAAACAACCAAATCAAATAGTAAATAAAACACCAGCGATACTTGGCTCAATCAGAGTAGGGTTTGCCTCCTCTTCGCCCCCCGCGGGACTCCAATGTCTGAGCCTTAGCCTGAGCAGGAGCTAGATAGCATAAAGCTAACAGCCTCAGTCCAGCCTCTCAGAGAATGAGCACACGGTGAGCTTATTGAGTAACAGCCATAAAGGCCATTGATTACCTTTTACAACATGCTAACAGCTCCTAAGCTACGTGCACACGTTGAAGACGAGCTGTCCTCGACTGAAACTGCTTCTTCGACCTTAAGAACAGCATGCTTCGCTCAGAGGAGGAGATCCTGTGCTGTAGTTAAAGGACCCGCAGGAAGACGATGCTTCTGTGGCTGTTTGCTGCCTCTTCTCTGGTGTCTCTGACCCCAGTGTGGGGCGCGGTGTGCTCGGCTCAGGAGTTCGGCTGCTCTCAGGATCTGTGTGTGCCCGAGGGAAGTGTGTGTGACTTCACTGACGACTGCGGAGATTACAGCGATGAGGAAAACTGTGAGTAAATATTGATTTTGTCAGATTTTCACTGACTTTGAGACTTATCTTTCTACAGGTGTCTTAAAGTACCTCCTACACCAGGGGCGTCAGACTCAATTTCATCGCGGGCCACATTAGAATTGTGGCTGCACTCAAAGGGCCGGTGGTAACTTTAAGACTATATACAAATATATAATGTATTATTTAACAATATTTCCTCTGCATTGGATTGTTATCTGACAGGGTAATAACTTAACTACGTCTGAAAGCAGAAGTCTCGGGCAAATAATTGAAAGTAATCGTTGCAAGTCTCTTCATTGCGCATCTCACAAAATGAGATGCATTGTGGGACATGTAGTTTATGGGCAACGTGCTCCTGTAAAGCGGCACGTAACCTTATAATAAACGTATTATATTCGTTGCAAGCTCTTGTGGGGCCACATACAATGAGGTGGCGGGCCGGATTTGGCCCCCGGGCCTTGAGTTTGACACCCCTGTCCTACACCTATAACTTCACAGATCTATATTCAGAGTGAACAACCTGATAAACAAGTCGAGACTTAGTTATAAATTGCATTATCATGTATATATATTATTACTGCCTGCCAACCCAGTCTCACGGCATTTCAAGGGTCTACATGTGGTCCATATTGACAAACCACAATGCTAAAAGGCTCTTACGTGTAAACAAAACCATGATAATCGTAGTAGTACTTTTGCTTTTGATACCTAAAGTACGTAAAAGTCGATTTTTTTTGAGGTAAATCTATCATTGCTTTAACTTCAGTATAAGATCCTGGTTCTTCTTCTGTGTTGCATCATTATAACCCTGCCTCGCATACCAACTCACATTCAGTCTCATCCCTAAGTCTTCTCAGTCTTCTGGTTCATGTTTGGCAGTGAAGTCCAGGATTAACGATTAATTGTGGGTAGCAGAGCGGTCCGTCTACGCCGTCTCCGGCGACAGAAGTTGAACAATGTTCAACTTCTGACGCCGGAGACGCCGGAGTAGCCAGCGCCAGCCAATCAAATCCCGTTTCCCAAAATCTGACAGCTGAAGCCGTAGCCAATCAAACCGCGTCTAAGCTGGGAGAGATATCCCGCCGTTCATTTCTATATTTCAAAAAGAAGTCAGAGGAGAAACTAACTATCGCCGTAGCAACACCCGGTTGTGTATGACCAGACCCTCTTCACCTACCGGGACACAAACCGGAGGAACCAGCATGGAGGGAGGAGGAGAGGCAGTGGGGGAACTGGTAGGTTTCGCCTGTTTGGGGAGTTTATATATATATATATATATTGCTCCCATAAAATCCCCGGGGGTTTTTGCTCTGTATGTCGGGGGCGGGACATTCATGTGATTGGTTGTTGGTCGTGTTGCTTGAATAAAATCCCCAAGCTCCAGACACGCCCAGCTCCAAGCTCTCTTTGAAGCTGTAGTGTGGACGCTCCGTCACGCTGAAATGCTCTGATGAGATGATGTTGCTTTATTGTGTGCAGAAACCACATCTTAAAGCGGCCGTATTATGTTTGTTGGGGTGTTCCCTCTCCTGCAGTGTGTTTTAGTGCATGTCAATGGTCTGCGAATGCTAAAATCCCTGCCTAATATGATGCTTTCTTTACAGAATCTTTAATCTGGAGCATGTTATGAGGTTAGGTATTGTATAGGCAGGGTGTTTTGCAGCGGACTGGAATGTCAATTTGATCAGATATTGCATGGAAATGTGACACTTTGACTCATTTAGAGGCTGGACGAGAAACCCTGCCATCTGAAAACATGAACTCAAAGAGGCTGAAGCACGTCTTCTTTGTGCTCGTAGGCTCTGGATATAAGAGGTGTGACTTTGAAGATGGATTCTGTGACTTGATGCAGAGCTCAGAGTCCAGATGGATCAGAACTACTGAGGCTCCTGGACTCAAACACGACCACACGAACACATCAGGTGGGACTCTAGGGACAATATACATGTATTTAGACTCGACACATGATGTACTTTACTCTGCATATCTTCAGATCCACGTCTCCCTCTCTTTCAGCTCACTTCCTGTCCCTTTCACCTGGAAGCAGAACCTCTGCAGACCTGATCAGTCCTTTCCTCCTGCCCACTGAAACCTGCCAGGTGAGAAGCCCTCAAGCGAAACCATCAACTCTCAGAGGTTGGAAGTAATGGAGTACAAATACTTTGTAACTGTACTTAAGTACATTGTTCTGGTATCAGTACTTTACTCCACTACACGACTTTTTACTGTGACTTCTCACATGTTGAACCCAAATACCTGTACTTTCTACTTCTCACATGTTGAACTCAAATACCTGTACTTTCTACTTCTTACATGTTGAACCCAAATACCTGTACTTTCTACTTCTCACATGTTGAACTCAAATACCTGTACTTTCTACTTCTTACATGTTGAACTCAAATACCTGTACTTTCTACTTCTTACATGTTGAACCCAAATACCTGTACTTTCTACTTCTCACATGTTGAACTCAAATACCTGTACTTTCTACTTCTTACATGTTGAACCCAAATACCTGTACTTTCTACTTCTCACATGTTGAACTCAAATACCTGTACTTTCTACTTCTCTCATGTTGAACCCAAATACCTGTACTTTCTACTTCTTACATGTTGAACTCAAATACCTGTACTTTCTACTTCTTACATGTTGAACTCAAATACCTGTACTTTCTACTTCTCACATGTTGAACTCAAATACCTGTACTTTCTACTTCTTACATGTTGAACCCAAATACCTGTACTTTCTACTTCTCACATGTTGAACTCAAATACCTGTACTTTCTACTTCTTACATGTTGAACCCAAATACCTGTACTTTCTACTTCTTACATGTTGAACACAAATACCTGTACTTTCTACTTCTCACATGTTGAACTCAAATACCTGTACTTTCTACTTCTTACATGTTGAACCCAAATACCTGTACTTTCTACTTCTTACATGTTGAACTCAAATACCTGTACTTTCTACTTCTCACATGTTGAACTCAAATACCTGTACTTTCTACTTCTTACATGTTGAACTCAAATACCTGTACTTTCTACTTCTTACATGTTGAACTCAAATACCTGTACTTTCTACTTCTCACATGTTGAACTCAAATACCTGTACTTTCTACTTCTCACATGTTGAACTCAAATACCTGTACTTTCTACTTCTCACATGTTGAACCCAAATACCTGTACTTTCTACTTCTCACATGTTGAACACAAATACCTGTACTTTCTACTTCTTACATGTTGAACTCAAATACCTGTACTTTCTACTTCTCTCATGTTGAACTCAAATACCTGTACTTTCTACTTCTCTCATGTTGAACTCGAATACCTGTACTTTCTACTTCTTACATGTTGAACTCAAATACCTGTACTTTCTACTTCTTACATGTTGAGCACAAATACCTGTACTTTCTACTTCTTACATGTTGAACCCAAATACTGTACTTTCTACTTCTCTCATGTTGAACTCAAATACCTGTACTTTCTACTTCTTACATGTTGAACACAAATACCTGTACTTTCTACTTCTTACATGTTGAACTCAAATAACTGTACTTTCTACTTCTCTAGTAAAGGATGTCTGTACTTCTACTTGAGTACAGGATGTGTGTACTTCAACTTGAGTACAGGATGTGTGTACTTCTACTTGAGTACAGGATGTGTGTACTTCTCATTGAGTACAGGATGTGTGTACTTCTACTTGAGTACAGGATGTGTGTACTTCTACTTGAGTACAGGATGTGTGTACTTCTACTTGAGTAAATGATGTGTGTACTTCTCCTTGAGTAAAGGATGTGTGTACTTCTCCTTGAGTAAAGGATGTGTGTACTTCTACTTGAGTACAGGATGTGTGTACTTCTCCTTGAGTAAAGGATGTGTGTACTTCTCTTGAGTACAGGATGTGTGTACTTCTACCTGAGTACAGGATGTGTGTACTTCTACCTGAGTACAGGATGTGTGTACTTCTACCTGAGTACAGGATGTGTGTACTTCTACTTGAGTACAGGATGTGTGTACTTCTCCTTGAGTACAGGATGTGTGTACTTCTCCTTGAGTAAAGGATGTGTGTACTTCTACTTGAGTACAGGATGTGTGTACTTCTACTTGAGTAAATAATGTGTGTACTTCTACTTGAGTAAAGGATGTGTGTACTTCTCCTTGAGTACAGGATGTGTGTACTTCTACTTGAGTACAGGATGTGTGTACTTCTACTTGAGTACAGGATGTGTGTACTTCTACTTGAGTACAGGATGTGTGTACTTCTACTTGAGTAAAGGATGTGTGTACTTCTACTTGAGTAAATAATGTGTGTACTTCTACTTGAGTAAAGGATGTGTGTACTTCTCCTTGAGTACAGGATGTGTGTACTTCTACTTGAGTAAAGGATGTGTGTACTTCTACTTGAGTACAGGATGTGTGTACTTCTACTTGAGTACAGGATGTGTGTACTTCTACTTGAGTAAAGGATGTGTGTACTTCTACTTGAGTACAGGATGTGTGTACTTCTTCTTGAGTACAGGATGTGTGTACTTCTACTTGAGTAAAGGATGTGTGTACTTCTACTTGAGTACAGGATGTGTGTACTTCTTCTTGAGTACAGGATGTGTGTACTTCTCCTTGAGTACAGGATGTGTACTTCTCCCTGAGTACAGGATGTGTACTTCTCCCTCTCTGTATCCCAGCAGCTGATGGTAACCGTGCAGTTCTTTGTCTCACCAGATGGCTTTGTATCATGCCGGAGGACATCACGCAGACCTTCGGGTCTTGGTTCGAGCGGCGGGTCAGAAAACAGAGGTGTGGAAACTCTCCTCAGGAACTCAGAGGGAGACGTGGCAGCGGACAATCATTACGTTCTCCAGTATTCACCGTTTTCAGGTCAGTCACTGTTTTCTATAACGGACTTTAATATTGCTGTTTAATCAAACCACGTTTTATTTACTCTGTCCTCAGACCCTCTGTCCTTAGACCCTCTGTCCTTAGACCCTCTGTCCTTAGACCCTCTGTCCTCAAACCCTCTGTCCTCAGACCCTCTGTCCTCAGACTCTCTGTCCTTAGACCCTCTGTCCTTAGACCCTCTGTCCTCAGACCCTCTGTCCTTAGACCCTCTGTCCTTAGACCCTCTGTCCTCAGACCCTCTGTCCTCAGACCCTGTGTCCTCAGACCCTCTGTCCTCAGACCCTCTGTCCTCAGACCCTCTGTCCTCAGACCCTCTGTCCTTATACCCTCTGTCCTCAGACCCTCTCTCCTCAGACCCTCTCTCCTCAGACCCTCTGTCCTCAAACCCTCTGTCCTCAGACCCTCTGTCCTTAGACCCTCTGTCCTCAGACCCTCTGTCCTTAGACCCTCTGTCCTTAGACCCTCTGTCCTCAGACCCTCTGTCCTTAGACCCTCTGTCCTCAGACCCTCTGTCCTTAGATCCTCTGTCCTCAGACCCTCTGTCCTCAAACCCTCTGTCCTCAGACCCTCTGTCCTTAGACCCTCTGTCCTCAGACCCTCTGTCCTCAGACCCTCTGTCCTCAAACCCTCTGTCCTCAGACCCTCTGTCCTTAGACCCTCTGTCCTCAAACCCTCTGTCCTCAAACCCTCTGTCCTCAAACCCTCTGTCCTTAGACCCTCTGTCCTCAGACCCTCTGTCCTCAGACCCTCTGTCCTCAAACCCTCTGTCCTTAGACCCTCTGTCCTCAGACCCTCTGTCCTCAGACCCTCTGTCCTCAGACCCTCTGTCCTCAAACCCTCTGTCCTCAGACCCTCTGTCCTTAGACCCTCTGTCCTCAAACCCTCTGTCCTCAGACCCTCTGTCCTCAGACCCTCTGTCCTCAGACCCTCTGTCCTCAAACCCTCTGTCCTCAGACCCTCTGTCCTCAGACCCTCTGTCCTCAGACCCTCTGTCCTTAGACCCTCTGTCCTTAGACCCTCTGTCCTGATCACAACGGTAAACGGAGGTCGACTCTCCTCCTTTCCCTTCATGAATATACATCTTGTTTCAGAAGCACCTGAGTTAATGGCTGTTTGATTGACTACTCGGACCGTGTGGTTCTCCGTCTAATTGTGTTATGGCTCTGAGAGTAGGGAACATCGCCTGGGTTTCATAAGCACACAGGTTTTAAATCCTTAATACCAAGATCTTAATATTTACACACTCACTGCAATCATCCTACATAATGCATCTGTTTACATCTTGTAATTGAGCTTTTGGAAGCAACGCACTAATACAAAATGACTAGCTAGCTAACCTGTATGGTATGACCAATAGGAATTGAGTATTTGAGTGCCTTTTCCAATCACCCATCCTGATACTACGCACCATTTAGGTCAGTAATAAATGAGGGGTTATATAACTGGAGCAGATAAAGCTGGACTTTGATCAGAGCTCTGATATGTGACAGCTAGAGGAAATGTGATGTTTGATAGCTCGCATTGTGGACATGGAGACTTCCTGTCCCCTGGTCTGGAAGTCAATGGTTTTCTGACTGAGTTTTTGGCCTGAAATGTGGCATTAAATACGTCAGTAAATACCCCGGTGGTGGATTTAAAAACAGAGGTTGCTAACAAGTGACTAAATGAGATGACTAAACGTCATCACGCCCAACATTAGCCGCCTTTAGCTTAGCGGTGGTGACGTGAAGTCACGTGACCGTGCTGTAGTTCCTTTATAGCCCAACATTAGCCTCCTTTAGCTTAGCGGTGGTGACGTGAAGTCATGTGACCGTGCTGTAGTTCTTTATAGCCCAACATTAGCCACCTTTAGCTTAGCGGTGGTGACGTGAAGTCATGTGACCGTGCTGTAGTTCCTTTATAGCCCACCATTAGCCACCTTTAGCTTAGCGGTGGTGACGTGAAGTCATGTGACCGTGCTGTAGTTCCTTTATAGCCCAACATTAGCCACCTTTAGCTTAGCGGTGGTGACGTGAAGTCATGTGACCGTGCTGTAGTTCCTTTATAGCCCAACATTAGCCACCTTTAGCTTAGCGGTGGTGACGTGAAGTCATGTGACCGTGCTGTAGTTCCTTTATAGCCCACCATTAGCCACCTTTAGCTTAGCGGTGGTGACGTGAAGTCATGTGACCGTGCTGTAGTTCCTTTATAGCCCAACATTAGCCACCTTTAGCTTAGCGGTGGTGACGTGAAGTCATGTGACCGTGCTGTAGTTCCTTTATAGCCCAACATTAGCCACCTTTAGCTTAGCGGTGGTGACGTGAAGTCATGTGACCGTGCTGTAGTTCCTTTATAGCCCAACATTAGCCTCCTTTAGCTTAGCGGTGGTGACGTGAAGTCATGTGACCGTGCTGTAGTTCCTTTATAGCCCAACATTAGCCTCCTTTAGCTTAGCGGTGGTGACGTGAAGTCATGTGACCGTGCTGTAGTTCCTTTATAGCCCAACATTAGCCTCCTTTAGCTTAGCGGTGGTGACGTGAAGTCATGTGACCGTGCTGTAGTTCCTTTATAGCCCAACATTAGCCTCCTTTAGCTTAGCGGTGGTGACGTGAAGTCATGTGACCGTGCTGTAGTTCCTTTATAGCCCAACATTAGCCTCCTTTAGCTTAGCGGTGGTGACGTGAAGTCATGTGACCGTGCTGTAGTTCCTTTATAGCCCAACATTAGCCTCCTTTAGCTTAGCGGTGGTGACGTGAAGTCATGTGACCGTGCTGTAGTTCCTTTATAGCCTGTTGTGTGGGTAAAGGAACTAAAAAGTGACTTCTTGAATGTTCTCTGTTTATCCCCAGGTGTTGATTCGAGGGTCTCTTCCTCCTGACAGCCAATCCTCTGAGTTTCTGGCCGTCGATGACCTGTCCTTCAGTCCCAGCTGTGTGACTGCTCCTGGTACTGCTGATATTATATTAATAACAATAAGTCGCCACACAGAGTTCACACTGTGGCCTTTTTAAATATCACCACACATCAACAGCATCCGAGACTGTCCTGAACACTGATAACAGAGGGACACACCAACAGATGGGATTACTTTAAATCTGCTCTAGACCCAAAATCAGATACTGACTCCGGTGAAGAGATGCTATCGTTAAACAGCACTCATGGCAGATCATGGTGGAGTGAGCTCAGCTGCAGAGAAGAGTGAGTAGCTGAGTTACGGGAGATAATACTCAACTGTAGAGGATACAAGTGTGTGTGTTTTTCTCTTTTATGAAACTGAATTTAATTCTGCTCATGAGGAGTTTTGGAAACATACAGTAGGTTACTTTATTCTATAGCACATTT
Source organism: Champsocephalus esox (assembly GCA_036324585.1). Taxonomy (NCBI): domain Eukaryota; kingdom Metazoa; phylum Chordata; class Actinopteri; order Perciformes; family Channichthyidae; genus Champsocephalus; species Champsocephalus esox. The sequence continues at coordinate 16,651,684 of CM070496.1, read as the reverse complement.
TAAGACACAGAGGCAATTCAAAGTGCTTCACAGGCACTTAACACATAATAATGAAAAAAAATGCAGCTAAAAGTGCAAAGATAAGGCTCGGTTAAACATTAAAACGGTAACATTAGAACCACCTTTAAGTCAATTGGGCGTAGGCCAATCCCAGCTGTGTGCATCACGTCTTATAATAATATAAATCCAATCATGAAACTGTAACTGTATGGTGGGCACACACGTGTTTCAGGGTTGAAGAATAAGCAGAGTTCATTGATTCTGTGGCCACTTAAGGAGAGGTGGAACCAGTTAAGTATTAATAGCATGTCACCACCCTCAGTTCAGACCCTTTGCATATCTTAAATATCACCACACATCCACATCGTGTTCTGAATCCCGAGGACGGGAGCAGACGCTAATGGATAGGGGTTCATCACAGAATAACAGAGCATTAACGATAGTGCTTACTTCGGGTTTTCCTGCAGGGTTTATCTGTGTCTGCTTCAGCTCAGCGGGAGCGTTTGATAAAGCACCGTCGTCATGGACACCATCTCTGCATGTTGCCTTCGTGATATATTGTTATTTCAGCCGTGAGAAGCACAAAGTCTCACGTATTTCGAGCTGGCATTACTCATGCTGTATAGGAAGATGTCCCTGCTCTCCGACAGGGAAATTATGGTTGAGGTTTATTGATTTTATTCTCGAGGCGACGACCTGTGGATGCCAGATCTTCCTCTCAAGGCCGGTTTAGAGACGAAGAAGCAGACGTGAAGTCTTCAGTAACACGTGCAAGGAAAGCTTTAATTGCAAGGGAGGATTTCCACTGAATATATACATTTAAAGAGAAATCTGATACTTCACATTCGTTGATGAGCAGGGAAGGTCTGCAGGCTAGCTGTCCGACCTCCATGGTTTATTTCAGGATACATCTCATATGTATTGTCAGTAGCAACGGCA
>CM070496.1:16605745-16645745 GCA_036324585.1 Champsocephalus esox | reverse complement strand
AGTAGAAAGTACAGGTATTTGGGTTCAACATGTAAGAAGTAGAAAGTACAGGTATTTGAGTTCAACATGTGAGAAGTAGAAAGTACAGGTATTTGAGTTCAACATGAGAGAAGTAGAAAGTACAGGTATTTGAGTTCAACATGTAAGAAGTAGAAAGTACAGGTATTTGAGTTCAACATGTAAGAAGTAGAAAGTACAGGTATTTGGGTTCACTGTAGAAGTAAAAGTACAGTTTTGGGTTCACATGTAAGTAGAAAGTACAGGTATTTGAGTTCAACATGTAAGAAGTAGAAAGTACAGGTATTTGAGTTCAACATGAGAAGTAAAAGTAATTAGGGGAGTAAACTACTGATACCAGAACGATGTACTGAACGAAGTATTTGTGTTCCACTACTTCCCACCTCTGCAATATTCCATCATCCTTCTATAAAAAGCTGATAAGACGATATCTCTGGGTCGAATCAAGGTTTCGTGGAAGGGAAGAAAAATCCCTGGTGTGTGTGTCATGAGAGATAAAGCTCTTCATGGAGGATTCTCAGCCAGCTGAATAACAGAAAGGAAATTGATGCTGTACCCATTCTGCATATTAACACCCTATTCCTCTCTAGAATACTCAATACTATGCTAGGTTTTTATCAATATATCCACTTTGTCGATCTCATTCCCAGAAAACACGACATTTTTAGGGTTGGATTTACGGATTTAACAAGAAATCTGCCTGTAAATGGATTTAATAACAGGGTTCTTTTTTATAGCAGCACCATCTGTTGTTGCTGTGAAAGGCGCTCGCATTTGGAGACGATGAACTGAAGGCCCTGTTATGTTTCTGGGAATCTTCTTCACACGCTTCAGTCTGTGTGAAATGACACGTAGCATCTGTTCGGGGGTTTGGAAAATCTAACTGGGACCGTTCAAGATTCAGAACAATGTGCAGTGCTCGTGTTCAAGCTGAGTTAAACTTCAGCTTCAAACTGTGCGGAATAAACACCGCCAAAACACAGAACTGCCTCCAATGTAAATGCACTGTTCACTTTTTTTATATATGATTGATGTGGGACATTGTCCAATACACAAAGCATACAGACACCCTCACATGTACGATAAAGGGAGTAAAAGAGACCATTCTACCAGCGTCAGCGATACCAAAAACACAAAAAGGACCATAACCACAAAAAACGAAATTGAAATAGAAAAAAATAGATAATAATAATAATCATTTTGTCATCTTACCTACATACGACGTCATAATCGAGCTAACACAGGAAGCAGTTTTTTACATTTGACCCATAAACTGTGTATTTTCATGTATCAAAAATATGCTATCAAAAAGCTGCTATTGGCGAGCTAGCTGATGGGTTTAAAATTCACGATATAAATCTTCTTATTTCATTTTTCTCTGTGTTAACAAAACATATCCTTTTTAATGAACTGTACCCTGTACGTTCAGCATGTTGTTTCACACAGAAATAGTTATTAAATCCAGTAAAGGGGAGTAAAAACTAAGCAAGCTAAAGGCCTGCTAAAGCTAACTTGCTAAGTAGAGTAGCAACAACTGATTTGGTGCGACATTATATATTTGGAGATTGTCAGGCAAGTAAAAATGGTTAGTTACGAACAGGGTTACTTGTGAAAATAGCCCAACACCTCATATGACATTAGCTATCTACTTCACAAGCTCGATAACGTTCGCTATCTATCTAACTAGTTTGCTAGCTTACGTTAGCCACCTTTATGACATGCTAGCTAGTCTTTAAAAGGCGTAAGAGTTGCGAGTAAAGGGTTGATAAAGCTGATGACTCTACGCGTAAAGTAAAAGCACTTGTTAAATATAAATTGTAGAATAAGTTAAGGATTAAATTGCTGTGAAATATGTTCTACGGCGATATAGGGTTAGCAATGACTTTGATCCATTATGTTTTGTTGGCAGCGTTTCAGAAGTTAGCTCTGAAGGCGGTTCCCCCTCATTATGAGTGTTTACCTCGTGATTCCTACTAACTGTACCCTGTTGCGCACCAAACCCCCAAAGACAAAGGATGTTTCGGAGAGGATTAAACGGATCCAGAACAACAGGAATGAGCGAGGGCGTTTTGCAGATGATGTTCTTCTTGATGGTCTGTAACTGATTCCCCTTCTGGCTGAACTACATGGTGTGAATAGCAATGCCTGCTGTGTTTCTGCAGGCCATTTCATGTTCATCCTGAAGAACAGCAGCAGCCTTTATCCAGCAGCAGTTCTCAGAGGACCTTGGTTCAAGCAGTCGGCCTCCGGGTGTACCATGACCTTCTGGTGAGAGTCGCCCTGTCGCTTCTTCATCTGAAGCTTCTTCACCGTCTGCTCTCTGTCTTTGTGTTTCTCTCCATCTATTTCCAGAGTACACACATCCTTTACTCAGGTAGAAGTACACACATCCTTTACTCAGGTAGAAGTACACACATCCTTTACCCATGTAGAAGTACACACATCCTTTACTCAGGTAGAAGTACACACATCCTTTACTCAGGTAGAAGTACACACATCCTTTACTCAGGTAGAAGTACACACATCCTTTACCCAGGTAGAAGTACACACATCCTTTACTCAGGTAGAAGTACACACATCCTTTACTCAGGTAGAAGTACACACATCCTTTACTCAGGTAGAAGTACACACATCCTTTACTCAGGTAGAGGTACACACATCCTTTACTCAGGTAGAAGTACACACATCCTTTACTCGAGTAGAAGTACACACATCCTTTACTCAGGTAGAAGTACACACATCCTGTACTTCTCTCCTCTCTTCTCTCTTCTCTTCTCTCTCTCTCTCTCTCTCTCTCTCTCTCTCTCTCTCTCTCTCTCTCTCTCTCTCTCTCTCTCTCTCTCTCTCTCTCTCTCTCTCTCTCTCTCTCTCTCTCTCTCTCTCTCTCTCTCTCTCTCCTCTCTTCTCTCACTTCTCTCTGAGAGGAAACGCTCCTGAAATGCCTCTCGTTCTGACAGCCTAATGGCCCCTAAAGGTTTGTGTAATGACAGGTTGGATTTCTGGGTGTTATGAATACTTTCTATCTCCCCTTCCTCCTTCCTCTGTAATGTCTGGGTGTTCCATCTCTCTCTTCTCACTTCTCTCTCTTCTCACTTCTCTCTCTTCTCTCTCTCTTCTCTCTTCTCTCTCTCTCTCTCTCTCTCTCCTCTCTCTCTCTCCTCTCTCTCTCACTCCTCTCTCTCTCTCTCTCTCTCCTCTCTCTCTCTCTCTCTCTCTCTCTCTCTCTCTCTCTCTCTCTCTCCTCTCTCTCTCTCTCTCACTCCTCTCTCTCTCTCTCACTCCTCTCTCTCTCTCTCTCTCTCTCTCTCTCTCTACTCTTCTCTCTCTCCTCTCTCTCTCTCTCTCTCTCTTCTCTCTCTCTCTCTCTCTCTCTCTCTCTCTCTTTCTCTCTCACTCCTCTCTCTCTCTCTCTCTCTCTCTCTCTCTCTCTCTCTCTCTCTCTCTCTCTCTCTCTCTCTCTCTCTCTTCTCTCTCTTCTCTGAGAAGACTCATCCCGGCACCACTTAAGCCCACATCGCTGCATATTTGTAATTTAAACTTGAACTCCCACCCCCCCCTTCCTCCTCTCCAGGCACTATAACTCTGGCTTCTCGGTGGGCGCTGCAGACATGTACCTCCGGGTGGACGGAGAGCCGAACCAGACGGTGATCTGGAAGACGTTCTACGACCAGGGTTCCCTGTGGAACCTGGTCTCCGTGCAGCTGGGTCGCATCACCAAGCCTTTCCAGATCGCCCTCGGTAAGATCAGCCTCGGGGTGTTCGACGGCGTCTCCGCTCTGGACGACGTGACCTTCAGGAACTGCTCCATGCCCCCCGCGGCGAAGGAGTGTCCGGCTCTCACGCACTTCCACTGCGCAGAGAGCAAGGCGTGCGTGGAGCAGATGCAGCGCTGCGACCTCACGGACGACTGCGGGGACGCTTCGGACGAGCAGGGCTGCTGTGAGTGGGACTTCGAGTACTCTTCACTTCAAGAGGCTTTATCATTTGTTGACAGTCTTGAGACAACGAGATGAAGTAGCATCTGACCGGAAGTGCAAAAGTATAATATAAGAATAAACATAGAAGGGGTGTTGTGAGAATATAATGTTCTTCACCTTAAGAGGCCCTACGTAGTTTACTTCCGGAAGTTTTACATTTCAAAATCTATCTATACCTGGATCCCAAACATGTGAAATAACTGCAGTGCACACAAAAAAGGACTATATTTCCTTTAAAATGTAGTAAATATACAGATTACATTCAACTTTATTGACAGTGTTGAGACAACAAATGACATCCGACCGGAAGTGCAAAAGTATAATATAGGAATAAACAGATATATATAAGTATATACAGTATGAACAGTAAATACGGGCTTTCAAGGGTTCCTTTTGAATTATCAGCTGATGCAATGAACATGAAAACAAACCATGGATCCGACTAAGTACCTGAACTATCGAAACCTGCACTCAAAGCTTTAAGACTTGTATTTTCACGATATTCGTCTATAATTGGAACCAAACGAGTCTGAACTGTTTGAGAAAAGTACTGATACATTTTGGCTTTTCCAAATCCATCTAGAATCTGAAATGTGTTGTAATGTTTGAGAGAGATGTCTTGAGAGCTGAAAGGAAGCTGCCGGCTGCTCAGATGCTCAGAGGGTCCTTGATTAGAAGCGGAGTCGATGTCCTCGCACAGGCGGTAATAGTTGATGAATCAGAAGTGGCGTGGATAAAGACGTTTACATTGGCGGTGGATTTGAGGCTGCGGCCGGCGAAGGGAAGACTGATTGGATTTCCTCTCAGCATCTCCTTTAAACCTCAATAAGCCTTTGCTCGCTTCCCTCACAGCTCCGGAGCTTCAGTGCAGCTTTGAGCGCGGCCTCTGCAGCTGGAAGCAGGAGCAGAGCGGAGCGGACGTGTTCGATTGGACCCTCATCCAGGGCCCGACCCCCACCCTGAACACCGGACCCTGGAAGGACCACACGTTGGGAACCAGCGCCGGACACTACCTCTACATCGAGTCCTCGAGCCCTCAGGAGTTCAAAGACTCTGCGGTTCTGCTGAGCCGGGCTTTCAGACCCACCGTGCAGCGGGGGGGAAGGAAACACTGCGTCTTCCGGTTCCACTACCACATGTTCGGGTCCCACGTGTTCTGCCTGGGTGTGTTCATGAGGACCGCCTCTTCGGGTCGAGGTCACATGCTGTGGGTCCGATACGGAGATCAGGGGAACCTCTGGCACCGGAAGACCCTGTACCTGTCCAGCGCCAGGCCTTTCCAGGTAACTGCAGCGGGAAGAGGGTCTTATCCCCCTGCCTCTATCCCCCTGCCTCTATCCCCCCTGCCTTTATCCCCCCTGCCTTTACCCCCTGCCTTTATCCCCCTGCCTTTACCCCCCTGCCTTTACCCCCTGCCTTTACCCCCCTGTCTTTATCCCCCCTGCCTTTACCCCCCTGCCTTTACCCCCTGCCTTTACCCCCCTGTCTTTACCTCCCTGCCTTTACCCCCTGCCTTTATCCCCCTGCCTTTACCCCCCTGCCTTTACCCCCTGCCTTTACCCCCCTGTCTTTACCCCCCTGCCTTTACCCCCCTGCCTTTACCCACCTGCCTTTACCCCCCTGTCTTTACCCCCCTGCCTTTACCCCCCTGCCTTTACCCCCAGAAGTCCGACATGTTCTGCCCTTAAAGTCCAAATTGCTGAAGATGTCGTACAGCTTATAAAGCCTCTCTCGTGCTCTCCTCTCCTCGTTGTCAGATCGTGATAGAAGGAACCGTCGGGGATGATTTCAACGGAGACATCGCCATCGATGACCTCTCCTTCCTGGACTGTGAACCACACGACGGTAAAAATAAATGACTCCATCAATAATACTAGAAAAAGTCAGAAAAGGTCGGAATATACGAGACGAGAAATGCAGAAAAAAGGCAACTGAATTCTGAGAAACAAGAAATTAGAACTCGTTTTTTTCCACCTGTGTTTTCCGCCGTTCTTTCCGCCAGGCGATCTCCCGGATGCTAACACCACGACCCCCTCGGTGACGACCCCCCCACCCACTGTTCGGCCCCACGTCTGCCCTGCTGGACAGTTTGCTTGTGGGACTTTTAGAGAGTGTGTTCCCGACAGCAAAGTGTGTGACTTCAGTCTGGATTGTTCTGACGGGTCGGACGAGTTCTACTGTGGTACAGACTCCATGTTTCCCTCTCTACTGGTTCACCAGCTGTGGCATTATAATGGGATTTATTTTCACTTTCTACTGACATTATATCGACAAAAGATTATGGAGATGAATCCATCTGACTTTATTCAGATTTTAATATCTTTCTGACTTCTTTCTCATAATCCTGACTTTTTTATTCCACACAGTGTCTAATGTCTCCCACCCTCTCCTTCCTCTTCCTCTTCCTCTTCCTCTCCCTCTTCCTCTTCCTCCAGTGAGGGAGCGTTGTGATTTCGAGGGCGGGGACACCTGCGGCTGGCAGAGCAACGACTCCTCTCTCGTCTCCACTCATGCTTTTCGCTGGTCACCGGTCCAAGGAGAGAGCATCCACGATGGAGAGCAGAGCCACAGACCCATCAACGACCACACCACGTACAAATACTTCCTTACTGCACTTAGCTACAGTGTTCTGGTATCAGTGCTTTACTCCACTACTCCACTGACGACTTTTTACTTTCTACTTCTCTCATGTTGAACTCAAATACCTGTACTTTCTACTTCTTACATGTTGAACTCAAATACCTGTACTTTCTACTTCTTACCTGTTGAACTCAAATACCTGTACTTTCTACTTCTCTCATGTTGAACTCAAATACCTGTACTTTCTACTTCTTACATGTTGATCTCAAATACCTGTACTTTCTACTTCTCTCATGTTGAACTCAAATACCTGTACTTTCTACTTCTCTCATGTTGAACTCAAATACCTGTACTTTCTACTTCTCTCATGTTGAACTCAAATACCTGTACTTTCTACTTCTTACATGTTGAACTCAAATACCTGTACTTTCTACTTCTCTCATGTTGAACTCAAATACCTGTACTTTCTACTTCTTACATGTTGATCTCAAATACCTGTACTTTCTACTTCTCTCATGTTGAACTCAAATACCTGTACTTTCTACTTCTCTCATGTTGAACTCAAATACCTGTACTTTCTACTTCTCTCATGTTGAACTCAAATACCTGTACTTTCTACTTCTTACATGTTGAACTCAAATACCTGTACTTTCTACTTTTCTCATGTTGAACCCAAATACCTGTACTTTCTACTTCTTACATGTTGAACTCAAATACCTGTACTTTCTACTTCTTACATGTTGAACCCAAATACCTGTACTTTCTACTTCTCACATGTTGAACTCAAATACCTGTACTTTCTACTTCTTACATGTTGAACTCAAATACCTGTACTTTCTACTTCTCTCATGTTGAACTCAAATACCTGTACTTTCTACTTCTTACATGTTGAACTCAAATACCTGTACTTTCTACTTCTTACATGTTGAACTCAAATACCTGTACTTTCTACTTCTTACATGTTGAACTCAAATACCTGTACTTTCTACTTCTTACATGTTGAACTCAAATACCTGTACTTTCTACTTCTTACATGTTGAACTCAAATACCTGTACTTTCTACTTCTCACATGTTGAACTCAAATACCTGTACTTTCTACTTCTCTCATGTTGAACTCAAATACCTGTACTTTCTACTTCTCTCATTTCCCAAACAGCTGGTTCCTTTAGTCTGAATGTGTGTTGGTGCGTGATCATTATTCTTTAGAGTCACTGCGTGCCTATTGGTTGGAACACGATCCGTGTATCCATCACTTCCTGGTCTTCTCTAAAGAAGAGGGACCAATGGAAACGTTGTCATGTTGCCGTTGGTCACCATGGAAACATTCATTAGCTAACAACGACATTATTGTTCTATTGATATAAAGGGAGGTCAGGTACTCTTTAAAGCAGCTGCTAGTTATGGGTACTTTTTACTGAAGGACACTTCAAAGCCTCTTTACTTTGACTTGAGTAAAGAAGTTTAGTCAGTACTTCTACTTTCACCAGAGTATTTTTAAACACGAGTATCTGTACTTCTACTTGTCCAACTCCTTGCAAATTGAGAAGCAACTGGATCCCTTTCTACTTCACTATAATCAAAATGAACTCGTCCAATCTGCAGTTTAACGGACCGAACTTTCCACCCTGACTATTACGTTTCAGTACGATCATTGCTCCGCCTGAATCACAGTCAATATCTTCCTTCATAACCTCCTCCTCTTCCTCCTCCTCTTCCTCACTTCTGCTACAACCCAGATCAATAGAGCGTGAGTGAAGTGGAGTCTTATTTAACCCGAGGGAGAGCTGCACGTCTTGTGAGGAATGAAAGAAGTGAAGCGTAAAAAAGGTTAAGTGCAATTACAGCGAAACTCATATTACATGTTGGTGGCCGTTTAAAGCTCGCTGGATGTCGAGCTCAGTAACTTTGATCAGACTGTCCACTCCAAGTAGGGAGTGAGTCCTTACCCCGAGTGGAGGAGTTCAAGTATCTCGGGCTCTTGTCCTCGAGTGAGGGATCAATGGAGCGTGAGATGGGCCGGAGAGTCGGAGCAGCGGGAGCGGTACTGCAGTCGATTTACCGCACCGTGTGACGAAGAGGGAGCTGAGCCAGAAGGCAAAGCTCCCTGTCTACCGGTTCCTCCCCTCACCTACGGTCATGAAGGATGGGTCCTGACCCAAAGAACCGGTTCCTCCCCTCACCTACGGTCATGAAGGATGGGTCCTGACCCAAAGAACCAGGTCCAAGGATACAAGCGGCCGAGATGGGTTTCCTCCGCAGGGTGGCTGGCGTCTCCCTTAGGGATAAGGTGAGAGGTTCGGTCATCAGGGAGGGACTCGGAGTTGAGCCGCTCCTCCTTCGCGTCCAAAGGAGCCAGTTGAGGTGGTTCGGCACCTAGTTAGGATGCCACCTAGTTAGGATGCCACCTAGTTAGGATGCCACCTGGGCGCCTCCCTAGGGAGGTGTTCCAGGCACGTCCAGCTGGGAGGAGACCGAGGGGTAGACCTAGGACCAGGTGGAGGGACTATATCTCTTCGCTGGCCTGGGAGCGCCTTGGGACCCCCCCAGTCAGAGCTGGTGGATGAGGGGACAGGGACGTTCGGGGCTCTCTGCTGGAACTGATACCCCCGAGACCCGACCACGGAGAAGAGGAGAAGATGGATGGATGGATGGAGACCGTTGTGAGCTCCGGTTTCCAAAGTGATAATAAACATAGGCAAAGAATAACCGTATCTGTAATATCTCATATAAACATTGTGGATGTGTGTGTGAGGTTCGCAGCTCCGCACACACCCAGACATCCCGTCATCTCCTGAATATGTGTTAGTTGGTTAAACTAATCAGATGGTAAGTGTTTAAGTGTTAATACCTACTAATAGTTAATTATTTGGAAAGTGAAATAGCTTGTGACTTAACGCGACGTATGAGCAATTAGGCTTTACCTGGGAGCACCACACACAATGAGACACGTGGAAGCTCACTGACGGAGGATAAGGTGGCGCTGTTTCACGTTTGGACTTGATCTTTGGGCCACGATTCTGTTTGAATCCGTGTTTCTCTGCCAGCGGGGGTCCAGAGGGATGGTACCTGTGCGCCGACAGCTCAAACGGAGGATACGGTCAAACCAGCGACCTCCAAACACCTGCTATGACCTCCAACGGACCACAATGCACTCTGGTCTTCTGGTACCACATGAGCGGGTTCACCGTGGGATCACTGCAGGTACGAGGAGGGGAAACAGGAGACAATGATCCGTGTTGAAGGGATTTACTCAGAATCTGTTGTTGTTGTTGTTGTTGTTGCTGTGTGTCTTTCTGCAGGTGCTGCTGAAGTACGGAAACTCCACTCATGAGGTCTGGTCTCAGTCTGGAAGTCAGGGGAACAAATGGAGACGAGGAGAAATATTTGTAGGCATTGCAAACCACTTCCAGGTGTGTAAATATACTCTCAATGGATTTTAAATCATCAATATCAATGTTTTTAATCAATAATTATAACTGGAACGTCCCGTCGCTGTCGGCCCTGATGCTCTTCTAGCCAGCGGTATGGAGGCACTGGTGTTATCTTATTTTAAAAGGGTGTTAGAGAAAGTACAGGGTATCCTTAAGAAGTTTAACACCAGAGTTTAATCATTCAAAGACACTCGTGTGCCAGATGTGTAAGTCGGTTTGATATCGTGATGGCATCGAGACATCGCCGAATCATTTAGCTTCTGGAATCATTTCAAATGATGTGAAGAATAATTGATCTTAGGAGAACTGTTCAGTCTATCATAAAACCCTTCTCGTCCAATAAGGCGGAGAGTCTGGAGAGCGGTTTAAACGTTCAATCTCCCACCTACGATAAAGTATGGCGAATCAGTATGACTTCAAAGTTGGCTGATGTTGAGCTTGGTCCAGGTCGATTCCCCATTGATTCACTCCTATGGGGGGAAGGCTGGGAGAACCTCTTGGGAAAGTACATTTGCTTTATTCACAGCTTTAAAACATTGTGTATTCCAGTGTCATCAAACCACAACACGCCGTGACTCAGATTAGACGCTAATCTAAGGAGACAGCTCGGTCGCATCAGGGTAACCGGCCTAATGTCAGTGACACCGCGCTAAATTGGACTCGCGGACACACTGATCGACGGATTGATTGAGTCTAATTGAGTCTAATGAGTGTGTGTGTGTGTGTGTGTGTGTGTGTGTGTGTGTGTCTAAGTGTCTAATGTTACGCCGTCTCTCTGACCAAAATACCACGACCTTTACACATTTTAATTCCTGCACATTGACCTTTGTCAGATGGAGAGCCGCACCGATGCATCCCTGCACCTCTGTAGAGTCCAAACGCCCTTTCCATCAAATGTCTGCGGAACGAGGTCGCTCTCAGAGCAGCTCTCGTGTTACAGCGCGACATCAACCCCTGTTTCTTAAGAAAGTGTGCTTTGAAGAGGGCAGCAGGGCTTTAGTGTCCTTATAACACGGAGCTTGGACCCCAAACTCTGTTCAGCAAACGCTGGGCTTTCATTTGAGGCAAAGTTGTTGAAATGGGTTAATTTTTTTTGTGCACTATCAACGGAAAATGTCTCCTTTGTCGCCCTATTACAAAATAACTGGACCCAGCGATGGCCCCCCAAGAAAAAGTGGTCTTAAACTGCCACTCTCTCATTGGTTAAATGGTCGTCTGCCAATCAGAGGGTCCGTAGTTAGAACCCCAGATCCAGATAAAGAGGGAACGATGCTTGTTGCTCCCGGTATGCTCTAATACAGGGGTGTCAAACTCAAGGCCCGGGGGCCACATTCGGCCCGCGACTTCATTTCATGTGGCCCCACAAGAGCTTGCAAAGAATATAATATGTTTATTATACGGTTACATGCTACAGAAGCACGTTGCCCATAAACTACATGTCCCACAATGCATCTGGAATATGACTTTTTTTCTCAGAATTTGGCTTTTCTTTTTAAATCATTTTGGGACATACGGACTGAAGAGACGTTTTTAGACGTAGTTAATTATGAAGTTATTACCCGATCCGATGATAATCCAATGCAGAGGCAATAATGTAATATAATACATTATTTTATATATATGATATATTTATATATGTATTTTTATATCGTCTTAAAGTTACAACCGGCCCTTAGAGTGCAGCCGTAATGCTGATGTGGCCCGCGATGAAATTGAGTTTGACACCCCTGCTCTAATATATCATAATTCTACTTCTCTCATGTTGAACTCAAATACCTGTACTTTCTACTTCTTACATGTTGAACTCAAATACCTGTACTTTCTACTTCTCTCATGTTGAACTCAAATACCTGTACTTTCTACTTCTCACATGTTGAACTCAAATACCTGTACTTTCTACTTCTCTCATGTTGAACTCAAATACCTGTACTTTCTACTTCTTACATGTTGAACTCAAATACCTGTACTTTCTACTTCTCACATGTTGAACTCAAATACCTGTACTTTCTACTTCTCTACATGTTGAACTCAAATACCTGTACTTTCTACTTCTCACATGTTGAACTCAAATACCTGTACTTTCTACTTCTCACATGTTGAACTCAAATACCTGTACTTTCTACTTCTCTACATGTTGAACTCAAATACCTGTACTTTCTACTTCTACATGTTGAACTCAAATACCTGTACTTTCTACTTCTCACATGTTGAACTCAAATACCTGTACTTTCTACTTCTCTCATGTTGAACTCAAATACCTGTACTTTCTACTTCTCACATGTTGAACTCAAATACCTGTACTTTCTACTTCTTACATGTTGAACTCAAATACCTGTACTTTCTACTTCTCACATGTTGAACTCAAATACCTGTACTTTCTACTTCTCTCATGTTGAACTCAAATACCTGTACTTTCTACTTCTTACATGTTGAACTCAAATACCTGTACTTTCTACTTCTCTACATGTTGAACTCAAATACCTGTACTTTCTACTTCTCACATGTTGAACTCAAATACCTGTACTTTCTACTTCTCACATGTTGAACTCAAATACCTGTACTTTCTACTTCTTACATGTTGAACTCAAATACCTGTACTTTCTACTTCTCACATGTTGAACTCAAATACCTGTACTTTCTACTTCTTACATGTTGAACACAAATACCTGTACTTTCTACTTCTTACATGTTGAACACAAATACCTGTACTTTCTACTTCTCACATGTTGAACTCAAATACCTGTACTTTCTACTTCTTACATGTTGAACTCAAATACCTGTACTTTCTACTTCTCTCATGTTGAACTCAAATACCTGTACTTTCTACTTCTTACATGTTGAACTCAAATACCTGTACTTTCTACTTCTCACATGTTGAACTCAAATACCTGTACTTTCTACTTCTCTCATGTTGAACTCAAATACCTGTACTTTCTACTTCTCTCATGTTGAACTCAAATACCTGTACTTTCTACTTCTCACATGTTGAACTCAAATACCTGTACTTTCTACTTCTTACATGTTGAACTCAAATACCTGTACTTTCTACTTCTCTACATGTTGAACTCAAATACCTGTACTTTCTACTTCTCTACATGTTGAACTCAAATACCTGTACTTTCTACTTCTTACATGTTGAACTCAAATACCTGTACTTTCTACTTCTCTCATGTTGAACTCAAATACCTGTACTTTCTACTTCTCTCATGTTGAACTCAAATACCTGTACTTTCTACTTCTCACATGTTGAACTCAAATACCTGTACTTTCTACTTCTTACATGTTGAACTCAAATACCTGTACTTTCTACTTCTCTACATGTTGAACTCAAATACCTGTACTTTCTACTTCTCTCATGTTGAACTCAAATACCTGTACTTTCTACTTCTCTCATGTTGAACTCAAATACCTGTACTTTCTACTTCTCTCATGTTGAACTCAAATACCTGTACTTTCTACTTCTCACATGTTGAACCCAAATACCTGTACTTTCTACTTCTCTACATGTTGAACTCAAATACCTGTACTTTCTACTTCTCTCATGTTGAACTCAAATACCTGTACTTTCTACTTCTCTCATGTTGAACTCAAATACCTGTACTTTCTACTTCTTACATGTTGAACTCAAATACCTGTACTTTCTACTTCTCTCATGTTGAACTCAAATACCTGTACTTTCTACTTCTTACATGTTGAACTCAAATACCTGTACTTTCTACTTCTCACATGTTGAACTCAAATACCTGTACTTTCTACTTCTCTCATGTTGAACACAAATACCTGTACTTTCTACTTCTTACATGTTGAACTCAAATACTTGTACTTTCTACTTCTCTCATGTTCCAAACAGCTGGTTCCTTTAGTCTGAATGTGTGTTGGTGCGTGATCATTATTCTGTAGAGTCACTGCGTGCCTATTGGTTGGAACACGATCCGTGTATCCATCACTTCCTGGTCTTCTCTAAAGAAGAGGGACCAATGGAAACGTTGTCATGTTGCCGTTGGTCACCATGGAAACATTCATTAGCTAACAATGACATTATTGTTCTATTGATATAAAGGGAGGTCAGGTACTCTTTAAAGCAGCTGCTAGCTATGGGTACTTTCTACTGAAGGACACTTCAAAGCCTCTTTACTTTGACTTGAGTCAAGAAGTTTAGTCAGTACTTCTACTTTCACCAGAGTATTTTTAAACACGAGTATCTGTACTTCCACTCGAGTACAGGATGTGTGTACTTTTTGTTTTCAGGTGGTGTTCAGGGCGAAGCGAGGAATCAGCTATATGGGCGACGTGGTGATCGATGATGTCACCTTCCTGCACTGCGTCCCCCCCCCTCTTCAGGGGACCCCTGCACACCTGAGCAGTTCACCTGCAGGAACCAGAACTGCATCTCCCAGGATCAGCTGTGTGACTTCATCGATCACTGCGGGGACCAATCAGACGAGGAGCCCTACATCTGCCGTGAGGGACCCTCTTTTTCACATCACAGTAAAAGCCTTGAATGTTGAAACTTTAAATCGTAGACATCGTCCCGTTGTGTTTCCAGAAGGTTTCAGTTCTCGCTGCAGCTTTGAGTTCGATCTCTGTTCGTGGCGTCAGAGTGGAATGGATGATTTTGATTGGCTGATCAAAGCGGGCAGCACCCCTACAGGCGGCACGGGGCCAATCAGCGACCACACCCTCAGAGACTCCTCCGGACACTACCTGTACCTGGAGGGCTCCTTCCCGCAGGCAGCCGGACACTCCGCCCGAATCTCAGGACCCCTGCTGAGCCGCCGCAGCAGGCACTGCCAGGTGAGCGGGAATACTAACAACGAAGCGCCATGTAACGTATAATTCAAGGTCTTCATATGTATTACGGTGGTGTCGACCCCTCCTCTAACTCTCAGCAGGCACGATAACGCTTCTCTCCAGTTACACTACTCCGTTCAGCCTGCAACGAAACAACCAATTACAATTTGGAGTGAATGAGACGGTCGATTTTGCTGTGTGTGTGTGTGTGTGTGTGTGTGTGTGTGTGTGTGTGTGTGTGTGTTGATTGACAGCTCAGTGTGCTCTGCGTCTCGTCTGCCTTTTCCCTCTCTGGACCTGTCAATCAATAACACAGCCGGCGAAAAGGCACCAATTAAAGTGAAGGAAGGGGAGGAAGAGGAAGAGGAGGAAGGGGAGGAAGAGGAAGGGAAGAGGAGGAAGAGGAAGGGAGGAAGAGGAAGAGGAAGGGAGGAAGAGGAAGAGGAGGAAGAGGAAGGGAGGAAGAGGAAGAGGAAGGAAGGGAGGAGGAGAGAGAGAGGAAGAGGACGGGAGGAAGAGGAGGAAGAGGAAAGGGAGGAAGAGGAGGAGGAAGAGGAAGGGAGGAGAAGAGGAGGAGGAAAGGAGGAGGAAGAGGAAGGGAGGAAGAGGAAGGGAGGAAGGACAAACGCTCTCCTGAGATGAAGAGCGCAGCGCGAGGGAGAGACTAGTTGTGTCGCTGCTTTGATGAAGACGAGGAGAAAGGCGACTCGCTGCAGAGACGTCCTGAGACCTCTCCCTCTGCTGGGCTCCTCGCCTCCTTCTGAGGAGCCTGATTGGAAAGGACGCAGAGTTAGTGAGCAAAGCACAGGAAGCTGTTCAAAGTAAAGCAGTCTGCTCTTCGGGTTGTCGGCAGACGCCTCTCGCTTCCTGTCACGCGTCTCTCCTCTCCTCCGTATATACACATCTGTACTGTACACATGTTTTATATATATTTGTACTTTTGTATTTGGGATTGTGGGAAACGGTATTTCGATCTCTGTCTGTAGTGTTCATTTCGTCGACTAAAAACTACGACGAAAACGAGACGATGACGAGACGGCAGTAAACAATAACTGAAACGACTGGGCAGCAGCTGTGTGTCCGTGCTGCGGCTGGGCAGCAGCTGTGTGTCCGTGCTGCGGCTGGGCAGCAGCTGTGTGTCCGTGCTGCGGCTGGGCAGCAGCTGTGTGTCCGTGCTGCGGCTGGGCAGCAGCTGTGTGTCCGTGCTGCGGCTGGGCAGCAGCTGTGTGTCCGTGCTGCGGCTGGGCAGCAGCTGTGTGTCCGTGCTGCGGCTGGGCAGCAGCTGTGTGTCCGTGCTGCGGCTGGGCAGCAGCTGTGTGTCCGTGTGTCCGTGCTGCGCCTGGGCAGCAGCTGTGTGTCCGTGCTGCGGCTGGGCAGCAGCTGTGTGTCCGTGCTGCGGCTGGGCAGCAGCTGTGTGTCCGTGCTGCGGCTGGGCAGCATCCTGGACCCGCATCCTGGACCCGCATCCTGGACCCTCAACCTGGACCCCGCATCCTGGACCCGCATCCTGGACCCGCATCCTGGACCCTCAACCTGGACCCGCATCCTGGACCCGCATCCTGGACCCTCAACCTGGACCCGCAACCTGGACCCGCAACCTGGACCCGCATCCTCAACCCGCATCCTGGACCCGCATCCTACCCGCATCCTGGACCCGCATCCTAGACCCGCATCCTACCCGCATCCTGGACCCGCATCCCGCACCCGCATCCTGGACCCGCATCCCGCACCCGCATCCTGGACCCGCATCCTGGACCCGCATCCGGACCCGCATCCTGGACCCGCACCCAAGGGATATTTGGGCCCATTTTCGCTCCAATGAGGCGGAGAGAAAAAGCGAATACATTGTTTCATCAGAAGGGAAGCGATGCGGCCAGAACACAGCTGGTACACACACCACACACCAGATGCTCTGCAGAGCTGCTCAATCACTCAGCCTGAGTCTCATCAGATAAGGACAAGATATTATAATCCTATTTATATATACTAACATGACAAAGTATTGGTTTGACTCGTTTGACTGAAATGTTCTATATAATCTGACGACTAAAATGAGACTAAAATGCTCAGACTTTTAGTCGACTAAAACTAAATGTAAAAGATAGCTGACGAAATGAACACTAGAGCAGTGTTGCGCACTTGTTCATACCATGACTTAAATCAATAAAGTCTTAACTGACGTTGCTTCATTGCGGAGATATTCCCGCGAGAGTGCAGAAAACTTTATTTATTTATTTAAAATGTGAAATGTTACCAATATACTCGCGGACCACTAGGGGCGCGGACCACACTTTGAGAAGCACTGCTCTAGTACACACAAACACTGAAAGGTTGACTGTGACTTCTCCGCAGGTGCGTTTCTTCTCCCACATGTCAGGAGAAGGCATCGGGACCCTCAGCGTCTTCAGAGGAGGTGAAGCAGGAGGGTTAGACCTGCTGTTGAACCTGACGGGGGATCAGGGGCACGCCTGGCGGAGGGTGGAGGTGCAGCTGGGCCGCCAACAGGAAGGAGACTTCCAGGTGGTGTTCGAGGGCAAAGTGGGCACAAACCCAAAGGGAGACATCTGCCTGGACGACATCAGCTTCTCCTCGGGGTGTCTGCTGGCTGCAGACGACGACGACGACGACTCTCCTCTTCCTCCTGCAGGTAAACACTGTTTTACACGAACAGGCATGACATGTGTTAGAAAAGTCATCACATACAGAGACTAGTCCCTGAGCAGTGTCCTTCACATGCTGATATCCAGAGAGGGAGTCATCACATACAGAGACTAGTTCCTGAGCAGTGTCCTTCACATGCTGATATGCAGAGAGGGAGTCATCACATACAGAGACTAGTCCCTGAGCAGTGTCCTTCACATGCTGATATCAGAGAGGGAGTCATCACATACAGAGACTAGTTCCTGAGCAGTGTCCTTCACACGCTGATATCCAGAGAGGGAGTCATCACATACAGAGACTAGTTCCTGAGCAGTGTCCTTCACATGCTGATATCCAGAGAGGGAGTCATCACATACAGAGACTAGTTCCTGAGCAGTGTCCTTCACATGCTGATATCAGAGAGGGAGTCATCACATACAGAGACTAGTCCCTGAGCAGTGTCCTTCACATGCTGATATCAAGAGAGGGAGTCATCACATACAGAGACTAGTTCCTGAGCAGTGTCCTTCACATGCTGATATCCAGAGAGGGAGTCATCACATACAGAGACTAGTTCCTGAGCAGTGTCCTTCACATGCTGATATCAAGAGAGGGAGTCATCACATACAGAGACTAGTTCCTGAGCAGTGTCCTTCACATGCTGATATCAAGAGAGGGAGTCACACAGTCACAAGATGGAGGAACAGAAAGCAGTATTCAATGTTTACTTCAGATTAGCTCCACGTCAGAAATGAGCATGCTGATGTCTCTCCATAATGAGCATGCTTGATGCCTCTCTCCATAATGAGCATGCTTGATGCCTCTCTCCATAATGAGCATGCTTGATGTCTCTCTCCATAGTGAGCATGCTTGATGTCTCTCTCCATAGAGGCTGAGTCATCATTAATCACATAGCTATCATCTGCCTCACACAGTCCTGATGCTCTTCAGGTCATCTCACATCCTGTCATGTCACAGCTACAGCTGGTACCCTTGTTAGCATGCTACTCTCATGCTGGAGGAGGTCAAAACGGGACAGCCAAAGTCGATATACATGTGAATAGAATATGATATGTACAAGAACAGAATATGAAATTAAATAATGTACATTAAGACGGAATTAAATACGGTTTATTGCGGTGATGACTATTTCGATAAATAAGTAGATTGCAAGATGACAAACAGAGGAATGTTTCACGAGGACCTTAACAGAGTCCAGCGTGTCGTGTGTCCACGGAATGAAGTCAACCCAATAAAGTGAATCGTCCATTAAAGATGAGATGTCACGGATTGCGAGCGGAGCGTTCCTTCCTCCTCCGGACAGCTTTGTGGTCGCATCGTGACGGAGTGCAGCGCCGGCACTCGTCTCCCTGCTCGCAGCAAATCACTGAGGAATCACTCTGATTAAAACGGCCGCGAAGATAAAAACGAGACGAACGAGGAAATGCACGACATTATTAAATTCTACATGATTGCCCTTTAGGTGAGCGATCGGCAGTAAGGGAATGATTGGAGGATCGTCTCCAGGCAGCGGGCGATATTTATCCATGACACGACATTACACTCCGCACGATAATAATGGACGATCGTCTTCACATCTGTGGGTCGTCTCTTAACAGCTCGCTCTCCGGCAGTCTTTGAAGCATGTCCTCAGCCGGCTGGCCGACCGCGGACATTTAGAAAAAGCCTATAAATAATTCCAATATAGCGATGTTCCCTCAGCGTGAGGTTTACTCACTCCTTCGAGCACGGATTACAACAAGCTGAGGATATTTTCATTTTACGCCTGAAAAGAAATATATCTGAATATCTGTTTAGCTCACTCATATATTGTGAAAAACTATAAATACAATCCACACATTGTGACGCCTTGGTGGTTCTAGGAATATTTTATATTGTGTTTTCTCTTTGTTAAATCTCACGCACCCCCTGCAGTACCCCAACGTACCCCTAGGGGTCCGCGTGCCCCCATTTGAGAATCTCTACAGTCCAGAGCACAGGGATTTTAGCCCCTGCAGCCCGTTTACATGCAAAGCAACAGTTGTCCCATTAAAATGTCTGCAGATCTTAAATCTCCGGCTCATTGCCCGTTAGAAGCTCGTCGGCATGCCTTGCATCCTTCACGAGGACCCTTTAAGACGTGCGGGAGAAAGCAACCGCTGATTCATGGCCATTGTTCCTCAGAATGTAATTGGCGTGTTCGATGGATAGAGAACAGAGTCTGGAAGCTGTCTGGTGTTTTCGGACGAGCGGGAGAAGAGGGAGAAGACACTTCCCTCGCATCCGTCTCTTTCTCCGTCTGTCCGTCGAATAGCGAGGCCCCCCACAGAGTGAAGGTATTAATCATTCACGACAAAGCTCTGGTTGAATGATGCCTACGAGTCAGAGTCTCACGGCGACCGCTCTTCATCTGAAGCTCCGTCTGACTTTTAGCCGAGCAGCAGGAACCCCTCTCTCTTAGCATCTCACCTATCGTCCCTTCTGTTTCACGTCTTCGCTGAAACTCTGGAGCTTCAAACTAGGGATGCGCGATCGATCTCTCTACCGATCGATCGGTGCGCTCTAGACGAGCCGATCGCATGACGTAAAATACATGACACTTTTCTCTGTGCGGCAAAACACGCTCGCCAACACGGCGTCACCGTCTGGCAGCGTTTCAACGTGCCCGAAGAAGACCGTGAAATAGCGTGAAGCAGAACTCCTGCAGCTCCGCCCGCCGAGACGGACCGGAGAGCGGAGCACACACGAGTTAGACCTCACACACTCAGCTGTTTGATCTACCTCTGGAAGAGAGGGGGAGAGAGAGAGGGGGGGAGGAGAGAGGAAGAGAGAGAGAGAGGGAGAGAGAGAGAGAGAGAGAGAGAGAGAGAGAGAGATATTTGATCTACCTCTGGAACTAGCTCCACTAGTTATTATAAATATGTTTATTCTTCACCTTCGGGTTACTCGTTACTGAATCAGTGAGCTGCATGAGATACTGACAGGCTGTCAGGAGAGAGAGAGGGGAGAGAGGGGGAGAGAGGGGGAGAAAGGGAGAGAGGGGGGAGAGAGGGGGAGAGAGGAGAGGGGAAGAGAGAGAGGGAGAGAGGGGGGGTGAGAGGGAGGGAGAGAGGTGGAGAGAGAGGGGGAGAAAGGGAGAGGGGGAGAGAGGGGAGAGGGGGAGAGAGAGAGAGGAGGGGGAGAGAGTGGGAGAGAGAGGGGGAGAGGGGAGAAAGGGGAAGAGAGAGGGGGAGAGGGGGACAGAGAGGGAGGGAGAGAGGGGGAGAGAGGGGAAGAGAGAGGGGAAGAGAGAGAGGGAGAGAGGGGGGGTGAGAGGAGGGAGAGAGGTGGAGAGAGAGGGGGAGAGGGGGAGAGAGGGGAGAGGGGGAGAGAGAGAGAGAGGGGGAGAGAGTGGGAGAGAGAGGGGGAGAGAGAGAGAGGGGGAGAGAGTGGGAGAGAGAGGGGGAGAGGGGAGAGAGAGGGGGAGAGAGAGAGGGAGAGAGGGGAAGAGAGGAGAGAGGGGAAGAGAGAGAGGGGAGAGAGGGGGGGTGAGAGGGAGGGAGAGAGGGGGAGAGAGAGAGAGGGGGGAGAGAGGGGAGAGAGAGGGGGAGAGAGAGAGTGGGAGAGGAGAGGGGGGAGAGGGGAGAAAGGGGGAGAGAGAGAGGGAGAGAGGGGAGAGAGGAGAGAGGGGAAGAGAGAGAGGGAGAGAGGGGGGGTGAGAGGGAGGGAGAGAGGGGGAGAGAGAGAGAGGGGGGAGAGAGGGGGAGAGAGAGAGAGTGGGAGAGAGAGGGGGAGAGGGGAGAGAAGGGGGAGAGAGAGAGGGGAGAGAGGGGAGAGAGGAGAGAGGGGAAGAGAGAGAGGGGGAGAGAGAGGGAGGAGAGAGGGGGGGTGAGAGGGAGGAGAGGGGGAGAGAGAGAGTGGGAGAGAGAGGGGGAGAGAGAGGGAGAGAGAGGGGAGAGAGGAGAGGGAGAGAGAGAGAGGGGAGAGAGGAGGAGAGAGGTGGGAGAGAGAGGGGAGAGGGAGAGAGAGAGAGGGGAGAGAGAGAGGGAGAGAGAGAGGGGGAGAGGGAAAGAGAGAGGGGGGAGAGGAAAAGAGAGCGCTTCCGCTCATCTCTCCCGTGTTACTCTCCAAAGTGAATGTAATCTTGAATCATGAACTTCATCTGAATGTAATAATGAAGTTGGTTGTTGTTGTTGTTGTTGTTGTTGTTGTTGTTGTTTGTGTTGAAGCTCCAGAGAATGAGCATTAACTGAGTTTTAAACATCACTTTGATCGAGAGAGGGGCTAAATGGAGATTTAAAGTCACTTTAAATCTTCCATTTAGGCCCCGCCCACTCGATCGGATCGGTATCGGCCGATACTGATTCCGGCGATCGGCCCCGAAATTGGCGATCGGAGCCTTGGGAACAAAACAAGTAGTTCCTCCAGATACGCTGTCTTTGCGTTCAGATGCAGACAAGGTGTCCGTCTGCTGTCGCACTGAAGCTGAGACCCTCTGCCCTCAGACCCTCTGTCCTCAGACCCTCTGCCCTCAGACCCTCTGTCCTCAGACCCTCTGTCCTCAGACCCTCTGCCCTCAGACCCTCTGTCCTCAGACCCTCTGTCCTCAGACCCTCTGCCCTCAGACCCTCTGTCCTCAGACCCTCTGCCCTCAGACCCTCTGTCCTCAGACCCTCTGCCCTCAGACCCTCTGTCCTCAGACCCTCTGTCCTCAGACCCTCTGTCCTCAGACCCTCTGCCCTCAGACCCTCTGTCCTCAGACCCTCTGTCCTCAGACCCTCTGCCCTCAGACCCTCTGTCCTCAGACCCTCTGTCCTTAGATCCCTCTGTCCTTAGACTCTCTGTCCTCAGACCCTCTGTCCTCAGACCCTCTGTCCTCAGACCCTCTGTCCTTAGACCCTCTGTCCTCAGACCCTCTGTCCTCAGACCCTCTGTCCTCAGACCCTCTGTCCTTAGACCCTCTGTCCTCAGACCCTCTGTCCTCAGACCCTCTGTCCTTAGACTCTCTGTCCTCAGACCCTCTGTCCTCAGACCCTCTGTCCTCAGACCCTCTGTCCTTAGACCCTCTGTCCTCAGACCCTCTGTCCTCAGACCCTCTGTCCTTAGACCCTCTGTCCTCAGACCCTCTGTCCTCAGACCCTCTGTCCTCAGACCCTCTGTCCTCAGACCCTCTGTCCTTAGACCCTCTGTCCTCAGACCCTCTGTCCTCAGACCCTCTGTCCTTAGACCCTCTGTCCTCAGACCCTCTGTCCTCAGACCCTCTGTCCTCAGACCCTCTGTCCTTAGACCCTCTGTCCTCAGACCCTCTGTCCTCAGACCCTCTGTCCTTAGACCCTCTGTCCTTAGACTCTCTGTCCTCAGACCCTCTGTCCTTAGACCCTCTGTCCTCAGACCCTCTGTCCTCAGACCCTCTGTCCTCAGACCCTCTGTCCTCAGACCCTCTGTCCTTAGACCCTCTGTCCTCAGACCCTCTGTCCTCAGACCCTCTGTCCTCAGACTCTCTGTCCTCAGACCCTCTGTCCTTAGACCCTCTGTCCTCAGACCCTCTGTCCTCAGACCCTCTGTCCTTAGACCCTCTGTCCTCAGACCCTCTGTCCGTAGACCCTCTGTCCTCAGACCCTCTGTCCTCAGACCCTCTGTCCTCAGACCCTCTGTCCTCAGACCCTCTGTCCGTAGACCCTCTGTCCGTAGACCCTCTGTCCTCAGACCCTCTGTCCTTAGACCCTCTGACTCAGTACAAGGAAACACTTCCGGAGAAAACCCCAGTTAAAGGGAACATGGAGAAACCTCAGGGAGAGCAGCAGAGGAGGATCCTCTCCAGGACGGACAGACTGCAATAGATGCCGTGTGGAAATTGAAGAGATAATACATTTGCAGCATAGGTAGTCCAGATGTTTGGAAATGCATGTGTATAACAGGAAGATGAATCCACGAGGATATCCATCCAGGACCGATGATCCAGGACCACAGCCACGACTCAAGATCCAGCGCTCAGGACCGCAGGATCGTCCATGAGAATGAGATGCTTTGACTGAAAGACCCCACGTCTCTCACTCCCGAGGTCAGTGTGTCTCGTATCAGGAGAGACATTCTGAGGTCAGATCAGAGCAGACGGGGGGACACTCGCCCTGACAGAGGAGAGTCTGTCCACCGTCACCCTGACGACAGACAGCAGGAAGTCACAGACTGCAGAGCCTCGGGCGACTTCCTGCTCCGTCTCCTTCAGCAACGCGGCGAGGGCGGAGAACGAGACGCAGACACATCAGAGGTCTCTGGGTGGGACACCTGGACATGTCTGCAGAGGACACGGTGTTGAGGGGGGGTCTCTGAAGGCCCATGAATCATTACTGTCATGGATGTCCATCGTATACGGCAGCGTACACACCTTTCAAACAGCTTCCTGTGAACTCGATAACACATCGTCCTGCGGGATCATAGACGCGTTCATAATAGAGTTCACGATGATTTATCAATATCACTCATTTAAATGCACATTTCTCTGTGTGTGTGTGTGTGTGTGTGTGTGTGTGTGCCTAGCATTACCATCCTTGTGGGGACTCGCCTCCCTTATAGAGACATAATGGAGGTCCGAGGGGAATCTTTAATTTTAGGGTGAAGACTTGGTTAGGGTTCTGGGGAACGTGTGTGTGTGTGTGTGTGTGTTGTGTGTGTGTGTGTGTGTGTGTGTGTGTGTGTGTGTGTGTGTGTGTGTGTGTGTGTGTGTGTGTGTGTGTGTGTGTGTGTGTGTGTGTGTGTGTGTGTGTGTGTGTGTGTGTGTGTGTGTGTGTGTGTGTGTGTGTCTTATCTTCAGAGGTTTGACGAAGAGGATAGAAACGGACATGCAGCAGACCGGAGAAGAGTCTCACTGTAACTGCGTCTCTCCTGAAGCGCCGTCAGACTTCAACTGAGCAGCAGAACCCTCTTATTAATAATGAAAGCGATGAGAACGTGTATTTCCCTCTCCAGCAGAGACACGGAGAGACGTCCCTCCGGTCTCAGCGCTCGTTAATTAACGCTTCAACGGCAGTTTCATCTGCCTGCGTATCACCTCGCCCGTGGCTCCTCTCTAATTGCCCTGCCACGGCTCGAACCTGCACTCGTGAGCCATCTGACTGTTTATCACTGAGGTACACGTTGTTGTTCTGGCATAAATCATCTTTTTGTGCCCGTTATTTTCAGATGATTGGATATTTTGTGTTTGTGATGGATTCAATCGAACATCGAGAAAATTATTTATGTTAAAAAAAATTACTTTTTTCACAGTGTAGGTGCTCTGAATATCAGAAGATCCTCTAAAGACAACTACAGCGCTGTAAGACACGGACATTGTGATGCAATGACATGAACGTGTGTGTCCTCCAGTTGTCTTCCGTGGCCTCTGGTGCCGCAGATCCATCTTAATCTATCGTTGTCTGTCAGTGTTTCATGCCGAGAAGGACAGGAGCCTCAGTGTCATCTATACGTTATTAAAAGAGACAGCCTGTCAGGTAATTGGACGACTTGCTTTACATTTAAAATCTTACATTTGTAAAATACAAGAATAAGTCCTGCATTCAAAATGTTACTTGAGTAAGAAAGGATTAACATCAAAATATACTTAAAGTACTTTTTCTAGTTAATTATCCATTCAAGTATACTCACATTTTACATTTTGCGGTTGGTTAAAAAGGTGCAAAATACTGCCATATATCGTATTCCTTATTATTACACGGCTTCGTGGAATACTTGATTCTGATTGGTCAATTTGGACATTCCAGAGGTCCACATTCTGTTAATGTCCGCTAAGGAGAACAGACTGTTGCTAAGGAGAATAGACCGTTGCTAAGGAGAACAGACTGTTGCAAAGGAGAACAGACCATTGCTAAGGAGAACAGACCGTTGCTAAGGAGAACAGACCGTTGCTAAGGAGAACAGACTGTTGCTAAGAGAACAGACCGTTGCTAAGGAGAACAGACTGTTGCAAAGGAGAACAGACATTGCTAAGGAGAACAGACTGTTGCAAAGGAGAACAGACTGTTGCAAAGGAGAACAGACCATTGCTAAGGAGAACAGACCGTTGCTAAGGAGAACAGACCGTTGCTAAGGAGAACAGACTGTTGCAAAGGAGAACAGACCGTTGCTAAGGAGAACAGACTGTTGCAAAGGAGAACAGACTGTTGCAAAGGAGAACAGACCATTGCTAAGGAGAACAGACCGTTGCTAAGGAGAACAGACCGTTGCTAAGGAGAACAGACTGTTGCTAAGGAGAACAGACCGTTGCTAAGGGACTATGTTCAGCGATATCAGTCCGCAGAAGGGAGTCCGGTTCATTTAACGTCAGGTTAAATCTGCCAGAAAACACAGTGGAATACTTTTTGATAATATTTTTCATTAATGACCGCCTTGATGCACATTATATTTTACATAATAATCTGTTATAATTCACTTTTATGAATAATATAACCTTGCAAAGTAACTAATCTTGTCAATTAAATGCATGAAAGTCAAATGAATGGGTGAAATAGAAGTTTAAAGTAGAATAAAATGGAAATACTCGAGTAAAGGTCCTCTAAAACCTAATCTACTTCCCCCCTGGCGGAGAGTGGTCAGTTGGAGCTTCCTGCCTCCTGGCTGCCTCTTGTTTGGTCGCATCGCTTCTGGTCCTTTGCTTCTGAAGAGAAACAAAGGGTAAGGAGGGAACTTCTTCCTCTCCTTTGCTCACAGAGACCCTCCTCTTCATCACGCCTCATCTGCTTAAAACACAAGCACTGAACCTGCAGGAATGCATGTTTTCAAAGAGGCAGAGGCACACACACACACACACACACACACACACACACACACACAGATGGCAAAAGTACACACATCCTTTACTCAAGTAGTAGTACAGATACTCGTGTTTAAAAAATACTCTGGTAAAAGTAGAAGTACTGTGTACTCTGGGTTTCTTTCAGTATTCCACTTGTAAGTTAATAATTGAGCATTGTATGAAGCATGCTGAGGACCAATTGCTTTCTATCAGTCTTTGGTCAAAATGATGCTACATCCATCGTATAGTTAGCTTAGCATTAAGGCTGGAAACAGGCTCCTCCAACAGTGCAACATATATAAGGACATAGACCAAATACAACAGATAACATAGTGCAAGAAGGGTCTATATACAAGTACATGGAATATGATATATTAGATACATAGTTCAAAAGTGCAGGTGCAGCTCCAGCCTGATGGTATGTTGTGTGTTCTCTCTCTGGTTCCCAGGCTCCGGGCCTCCAGGTTTCTTTCCCGTGTGAAAACGGCGGTTGCTTCTCTACAGCTCAGAGCTGTGATTTCACGGATGATTGTGGCGACGGCTCTGATGAAATGCATTGTGGGACTTCCTGCACCTTTGAGCACGGACGCTGTGGCTGGAAGAGCTCCGCGGCCGACAATTTTGATTGGACGCTGGGGACTGGGTCTGTGAAGAGCATCCGGCCGCCGTACGATCACACGCTGAGCGACGAACGAGGTGCCGGTTCATTTTTTTAAATATCTATTTACTTATTCGAGGTGAATGTTTTAAATGTCCTTATCGCAACATGGTGTCGTCTGGCTGGTATTATATACCAATCCAGCACTCATACAGCAATACATTTAAACATATATACAAGTGTGTGTGTGTGTGTTTAAAAAGTCACATTGCTCTAACGTTAGCAACACAACTGAGCTAACGTTAGGATTATAACACGTGTCAATAACAAGTAGCTATACCTTCAATTCATCTTACTGCAGTATGTACACTCATATATCACCAACACTCAGTGGCGAACCGTGTCTATCACAACTGGACCTTCTGTAGACACACACACACCCCGCCACCCCCCCCCCTCTCCCGCCGTTATAATGTCCGTCTTTTCACTGAATTGTCGTCTTGAAAAGTCGACAATTCCGCAACAACATCCTCTCCACCTGTTGCTCTCGTCATTTCAATCGATCCTCTGTCTCGAGCCGGTGAGCGAGCGGGCCTTCTAGAGCACCTGGAACCGCCGAGGGGAACTCTGAGAGAACACGCCCATTGGCTACAAATCAATATCTGATTGGTCGATCAAACTGTCAGTCCAAACGTACGCTCTCATCCAGAGCAACGGCCAGGGCCTTCGATCAAGGATGTAGAATACCTTGGGGAAGGATATCCTACCCAGAGACCCAGGACACGATCTGATTGGTTGCTTTCTTTTCTAACACAAACCACTGAAATGCGTAGAGCATGGTCCGAGAAGGACAAACAAATCAACGTAACACTAATATTACAGACCAACAACACGGATACCATTCTCATTTATTCATTTTATATACATTTCATTTATATAATTAAATCGAGTGTTCCAGGGTGTTCTCTGAATACCTTGAAGGCCCTGACGGTTCGCCACTGCCAATACTACACCGTAATGATGCCCTAACCTATATTAACCCTTGCTACACCGTTATTTCCCCCACAATGCACTGTAAATGAACTGTTATTACAGCACAAGTAACACATGTTAGCTAGCTCTGTAACATGCTGCTATCGAGTTCCCGTAGTTGTTATAATCATAAGTTCCCTTCCGGTTCGTCTTGTGACGTTGATTTAAGATATTTGTTAAATAAGCTGTAAAATAAGCCTCGGATCAAATGTGTTAACTTATGTTTATAAACATTGTACCTACGCTGTCGTCATGTAGGCTAATGTTAGCAAGTGTAGATAAGGCTAAGGTTTAACATTTCCAAACTACAGATATGAACGTTAAAGAGACACAATAAGTGTCTTTGATAAAACAGCAGGACAATTCAATGAATATTCTAAATGACCTGAGTGTAATCAGCGAGAGAACTAGCTCCTCTCTGTCAGCTTGGATAAACTACAACGGATAGTTCTTATTAAACCTTCAAATAGTCCAACATTTCAACACCTTCTTATATCCTCATTCTCTTCCCCCGTTGGCTTCACCGTGGAGTGCAGCTGGAGGTTTCGTACCCTCTCAGTAAATGAAACTGACTTTCCAATGTCCACCTGTTAGTGTGCTGCGCCCCATGTTTAATTCATGAGCCAATCACTGAGCTTCTCCCGGCGTGTGAGAGCAGCTTTTCTCTCTCAGGTGATTGATGCCGAGGCTGAAAATCCATTATCCTGCGTGCATGGTAAAGAGCGCATGAATAAATAAACACGTATGTACATTTCTCTGAACGTATGCAGGTGTGAGAGCGGCTGAGAGCTGAGAGAACGCTTTGAAAGGAGAATTAATGTAATTAAAGCAAAGGAACAGCAATGAAAACTAGAGAATGCAATTGCTGAAGAAGTTGCTCGTGGGAATTCTTTATGCTGAAAAGCTGACGCTAAACTGCTGAAACGAAATGTGTGAGAAGAAAGTGAAGATGAAATGAAACGTGAACACGGGGGGCTTGAAAGAGGAGAGAAGAAAGTGAAACTAACTTGATGGCGAAGGATCTGTCGCCATGCCAACAGCATTTCATGACACCCCATACTACGCTTAGATGCGTTGATGGCTGCATCGTTACCAAACCTGTGAAGTTTTGGGCTGTTTGGAGTATTTTCACTGAAGTTATGAGAAAACCGTTTCGTGGCGAGCATTGTGTTGTCATGGCAACGGCATTCGAAGAAATCTCAAAACTGTCCCGTAGATGTCCTCGCGGCTGGACTGTCAGCACACGTGTGAAGTTTGAGCACTCTTTGAACATTTTCATAGGAGTTGTAGCGACATCGGGTTTTATTGCAAGGGATGCGTTGCCATGGCAACAGCTTTTGAGGGCTGGACCATTAACTGTCATCTGAAGTCTGGTGGCGTTTTGACCATTTTCATATCAGTTACGACAACATCGCTTGAAATGTAAATACTTTCGTCAAAAATACCTCTGAATTGAACTTCACACAATAAACACAAAATAAATATCTGAATGCCCCGCCCTCACTCTGAAGCTAATGCCCCGCCCTCACTCTGAAGCTAATGCCCCGCCCTCACTCTGAAGCTAATGCCCCGCCCTCACTCTGAAGCTAATGCCCCGCCCTCACTCTGAAGCTAATGTCCCGCCCTCACACTGAAGCTAATGCCCCGCCCTCACTCTGAAGCTAATGCCCCGCCCTCACTCTGAAGCTAATGTTCCGCCCTCACACTGAAGCTAATGCCCCGCCCTCACACTGAAGCTAATGCCCCGCCCTCACGAAGCTAATGCCCCGCCCTCACACTGAATGCCCCGCCCTCACACTGAAGCTAATGTCCCGCCCTCACACTGAAGCTAATGCCCCGCCCTCACTCTGAAGCTAATGCCCCGCCCTCACACTGTGAGGTCACTTCCTCTTCCTCTAACCCTCCTCATCCTCCTCTCCTCTTTCAGGTCACTTCCTCTAACCCTCCTCATCCTCCTCTCCTCTCTCACTTCCTCTTCCTCTAACCCTCCTCCTCTCTCCTCTCCTCTCTCAGGTCACTTCCTCTTCCTCTAACCCTCCTCCTCCTCCTCTCCCTCTCTCAGGTCACTTCCTCTAACCCTCCTCATCCTCCTCTCCTCTCTCAGGTCACTTCCTCTTCCTCTAACCCTCCTCCTCCTCTCCTCTCTCAGGTCACTTCCTCTAACCCTCCTCATCCTCCTCTCCTCTCTCACTTCCTCTTCCTCTAACCCTCCTCCTCTCTCCTCTCCTCTCTCAGGTCACTTCTCTTCCTCTAACCCTCCTCCTCTCTCCTCTCCTCTCTCAGGTCACTTCCTCTTCCTCTAACCCTCCTCCTCATCCTCTCCTCTCTCACTTCCTCTTCCTCTAACCCTCCTCCTCCTCCTCTCCTCTCTCAGGTCACTTCCTCTAACCCTCCTCCTCCTCCTCTCCTCTCTCACTTCCTCTTCCTCTAACCCTCCTCCTCTCCTCTCTCAGGTCACTTCCTGTACCTGGAGGCCACGCCCGTCGGCCTGAAAGGAGATAAAGCTCACATCCGCAGCTCCGTTTGGAAGCAGTCCGGCGCCATCTGCAAGCTCTCCTTCTGGTACTACATTTCCCACAAGGCACTGGGAGCCATCCGCCTGCTGATCAAGGTAATCTGCACTGAGAATCTAACTGGCTGTCTCTCTGTTAGAGCCAGTGTTTTGTGTATGAGAGAGGCCACCTAATCGGGACGTCTGTAGTCCACAGAGTAGAAAAGACTACAATTCCCACGTCGCCTAAAGAGACGGAGATGGGCAGATAGACGCCATCGAGGACGAGCTTTTAACCGTACGATTGCCCTTGGTTGACTTTCTGGGATTCACTTTACCTTCTTCTTGCCATTGAGATTCGTGTGGTGTGTGTGTGTGTGTGTGTCTCTCAGCACGAGCCTGATTGTTAGTGTGTGTGCGCTGCAGAGGCCGTTTTATGCAATTTGCAAAACACAATTCAGCAAGTTATCATGCAAATGTGTGTGTGTGTGTGTGTGTGTGTGTGTGTGAGTGAGAGTGTGTGAGTAGTGTGTGTGTGTGTGTGTGTGTGTGTGTGTTTTCAAACAGCGAGAGGCTGTTCTCCTTCCCTGCGGAGTCTGAAGGTCATGATACTTGCAGAATAGCACACCGTCTGACACAGCAGCGAAGTGGAAGAAGAGGGAGTATTGCTCCGTCAGAGGTGGAAGCTCCTCCCGGGTTTTAAAACGGCTTCAAAGGGTTCGTTTTTAATTATCAGCTGATGCAACTCACATGAAAACAAACCATGGATGGATTCGAGTCAACACTTTGCTTCTATAGCTTCTTTCATGCAAGTATAGACCAGTAAAGCCTCACGCACTGAACACAGATATAAACGCAACACTTTTGTCTTTGCTCCCATTTCTCATGAGATGAACTCAAAGATCTAAAACATGTTCTATAAACACAAAATAACCATTTCTCTCAAATATTGTTCACAAATCTGAAACAATGTGTGACAGTGAGCACTTCTCCTTCGCCGAGATAATCCATCCCACCTCACAGGCGTGGCATGTCGAGATGCTGATCAGACAGCATGATTATTGCACAGGTGTGCCTTAGGCTGGCCACCATAGAAGGCCACTCTGAAACGTGCAGTTTTGCTTTATTGGGGGGGTCTGGGGGGGTCCGAGAACCAGGCAGTATCTGGTGTGAGGGGTAGGGGTAGGGTTAGGGTAATGTTGTGAATCGAGTGGCCTGTGTTCGTCGTCCATTACATACGCCTGCCCATAACATAACCCCACCACCACCATGGGCTACTCAATTCACAACATTACCCTAACCCCTACCCCTACCCCTCACACCAGATACTGCCTGGTTTTCGGACCCCCCCAGACCCCCCCAATAAAGCAAAACTGCACGTTTCAGAGTGGCCTTTATGGTGGCCAGCCTAAGGCACACCTGTGCAATAATCATGCTGTCTAATCAGCATCTTGATATGCCACGCCTGTGAGGTGGGATGGATTATCTCGGCGAAGGAGAAGTGCTCACCATCACACATTGTTTCAGATTTGTGAACAATATTTGAGAGAAATGGTTATTTTGTGTTTATAGAACATGTTTTAGATCTTTGAGTTCATCTCATGAGAAATGGGAGCAAAAACAAAAGTGTTGCGTTTATATCTGTGTTCAGTGTATGAAACAATAAGGACAACAAATCCCACATTAAGGACCTGCTGTAAATACAGTTTTATGATTCTATTCTAACGATATCCGTCTATAATTGGAACCAATGGGGTGGCGATGCTTGATGAGTCAGAAGCCGAGTGGATGTCCTGCTTCTCCATGTTTACTTCTGTCTCTGGGGACAGGAAGCTGACCAGTCCCTGAAGACCTGAGAGATCTGTCTCTGGGGACAGGAAGCTGACCAGTCCCTGAAGACCTGAGAGATCTGTCTCTGGGGACAGGAAGCTGACCAGTCCCTGAAGACCTGAGAGATCTGTCTCTGGGGACAGGAAGCTGACCAGTCCCTGAAGACCTGAGAGATCTGTCTCTGGGGACAGGAAGCTGACCCGTCCCTGAAGACCTGAGAGATCTGTCTCTGGGGACAGGAAGCTGACCAGTCCCTGAAGACCTGAGAGATCTGTCTCTGGGGACAGGAAGCTGACCAGTCCCTGAAGACCTGAGAGATCTGTCTCTGGGGACAGGAAGCTGACCAGTCCCTGAAGACCTGAGAGATCTGTCTCTGGGGACAGGAAGCTGACCAGTCCCTGAAGACCTGAGAGATCTGTCTCTGGGGACAGGAAGCTGACCAGTCCCTGAAGACCTGAGAGATCTGTCTCTGGGGACAGGAAGCTGACCCAGTCCCTGAAGACCTGAGAGATCTGTCTCTGGGGACAGGAAGCTGACCAGTCCCTGAAGACCTGAGAGATCTGTCTCTGGGGACAGGAAGCTGACCAGTCCCTGAAGACCTGAGAGATCTGTCTCTGGGGACAGGAAGCTGACCAGTCCCTGAAGACCTGAGAGATCTGTCTCTGGGGACAGGAAGCTGACCAGTCCCTGAAGACCTGAGAGATCTGTCTCTGGGGACAGGAAGCTGACCAGTCCCTGAAGACCTGAGAGACCTGTCTCTGGGGACAGGAAGCTGACCAGTCCCTGAAGACCTGAGAGATCTGTCTCTGGGGACAGGAAGCTGACCAGTCCCTGAAGACCTGAGAGATCTGTCGCTGGGGACAGGAAGCTGACCAGTCCCTGAAGACCTGAGAGATCTGTCTCTGGGGACAGGAAGCTGACCAGTCCCTGAAGACCTGAGAGATCTGTCTCTGGGGACAGGAAGCTGACCAGTCCCTGAAGACCTGAGAGATCTGTCTCTGGGGACAGGAAGCTGACCAGTCCCTGAAGACCTGAGAGATCTGTCTCTGGGGACAGGAAGCTGACCAGTCCCTGAAGACCTGAGAGATCTGTCTCTGGGGACAGGAAGCTGACCAGTCCCTGAAGACCTGAGAGATCTGTCTCTGGGGACAGGAAGCTGACCAGTCCCTGAAGACCTGAGAGATCTGTCTCTGGGGACAGGAAGCTGACCAGTCCCTGAAGACCTGAGAGATCTGTCTCTGGGGACAGGAAGCTGACCAGTCCCTGAAGACCTGAGAGATCTGTCTCTGGGGACAGGAAGCTGACCAGTCCCTGAAGACCTGAGAGATCTGTCTCTGGGGACAGGAAGCTGACCAGTCCCTGAAGACCTGAGAGATCTGTCTCTGGGGACAGGAAGCTGACCAGTCCCTGAAGACCTGAGAGATCTGTCTCTGGGGACAGGAAGCTGACCAGTCCCTGAAGACCTGAGAGATCTGTCTCTGGGGACAGGAAGCTGACCAGTCCCTGAAGACCTGAGAGATCTGTCTCTGGGGACAGGAAGCTGACCAGTCCCTGAAGACCTGAGAGATCTGTCTCTGGGGACAGGAAGCTGACCAGTCCCTGAAGACCTGAGAGATCTGTCTCTGGGGACAGGAAGCTGACCAGTCCCTGAAGACCTGAGAGATCTGTCTCTGGGGACAGGAAGCTGACCAGTCCCTGAAGACCTGAGAGATCTGTCTCTGGGGACAGGAAGCCAGAGTGAAGACTTCAGAGCAGGAGTGATGTGATCCACTTTCTTAGTGTCAGTGAGGACTCGAGCAGCGGCGTTCTGAATCAGCTGCAGCTTCCTAATAGATGTGTTAGTGAGACCTGTGAAGACACCTTTGCAGTAGTCCAGTCTACTGAAGAT
The DNA here is from genome assembly GCA_036324585.1 of Champsocephalus esox. NCBI lineage: Eukaryota > Metazoa > Chordata > Actinopteri > Perciformes > Channichthyidae > Champsocephalus > Champsocephalus esox. The sequence continues at coordinate 16,611,701 of CM070496.1, read as the reverse complement.
AAAGGCATGGACACGTGTCTCCAGATCCTGCTGTGACATTAGTCTTTAATCCTAGATATGTTCTCTCGGTGATAGTAGGCTGATTTAGTAACTGTTTGAATGTGACTGTTGAAGCTCAGGTCAGAGTCCATGACTACACCTCGATCTCTGTCTCTCTGCTGGTTTGAACATTGCAGACTGAAGCTCAGCGCTCACTTTTAAACGTTCTGACTCGGCTCCAGAAACCATTCCCTCAGTTCATCTTTGTTTCATTGGAGGAAGTTCTGACACGGTATGAAGAATACTTCCTAACTGACCCAAGAAGGTTTGCCATAGACTTCCTGAGATAGATGTTCTTCATCACCCGCCTGAAGCAGGGTTAATGAAGTGAAGCTTTGGACTGCTGTCCGACCAGAGGACGAGCGGGTCGTCATGAACGCTGAGCTGCACTTTCTCACTTTATCTCCCTTTCTCTATTAAACACTCTGTGCTGAGTGTGTGTGTGTGTGTGCGTGTGTGTGTGTGTGTGTGTGTGCGTGTGGGGTGTGGGTGTGTGTGCGTTTAAGCACATTAATTCCATCTGCAGATATAAACCTTTAATATTGGTTTATTGATATAAAAGGACTTCAACCTGAACCCTTGGACAACAAGTTAAACCCAGCTAGAATCCCACGCTTTATGCATCCATGCTTTCCATGTCCCATGTCCCATGTCCCATGCTTCCCATGTCCCATGCTTTCCATGTCCCATGTCCCATGCTTCCCATGTCCCATGTCCCATGCTTTCCATGTCCCATGTCCCATGCTTTCCATGTCCCATGCTTCCCATGTCCCATGTCCCATGCTTCCCATGTCCCATGTCCCATGCTTTCCATGTCCCATGCTTTCGCCCATGCTCCCATGTCCCATGCTTTCCATGTCCCATGTCCCATGTCCCGTGTCCCATATGTCCCATGTCCCATGTCCCATGTCCCATGCTTTCCATGTCCCATGCTTTCCATGTCCCATGTCCCATGCTTTCCATGTCCCATGCTTTCCATGTCCCATGCTTTCCATGTCCCATGCTTCATCCCATGTCCATGTCCCATGCTTCCCATGTCCCATGTCCCATACTTTCCATGTCCCATGTCCCATTACTTTCCATGTCCCATGTCCCATGTCCCATGTCATGCTTTCCATGTCCCATGTCCCATGCTTTCCATGTCCCATGCTTCCCATGTCCCATGTCCCATGCTTCCCATGTCCCATGCTTTCCCATGTCCCATGTCCCATGCTTCCCATGCTCTTGGATATCTAACTCCTGTTCCCTGGACCGATGCTGAAGAGAGGGTCGTGTATTCTGTAGAACCCTCTGCACCTTTGTTCAGACGTGATGAGGAACAAGTGAAGGTGGACTACGTGATTAGGAATCATTCCCCGTCCTCTCTCTGACCTAGTGTGTTGGACTACAAAACAAAGCCCGCAGACTGCACCTTTCCCTGTGCGAGCTGCTCCTCACCGACAGCTGTGAAAGGCCTGTTCCTGTACATGTGGGTGATATGACTCCAGAGCGCAGCACACATCCACCGCAGCACTGTTTGAACCCCACTGGCTGGTCCAGCGCTGCATTAGTCGTGATTGAGTGCTTGGCGTGCACCCTGGGACAAAGAGTACAGTCCGTCTGGTAATACGTTCCATGTGTGGCACGAGAGGAAGCCGTTAGCATAGCATAGCATTGGTTCCTTCAATTATGCTAATGAGGTTTTAATGAGCGTGACTCGAATGTGTTTCTGATCATAACCCCAATAACACATTGTCTTCCTCAGAGAGACAGCAGTACACACATCCTGTACTCGAGTGGAAGTACACACATCCTGTACTCGAGTGGAACTACACACATCCTGTACTCGAGTAGAAGTACATACATCCTGTACTCGAGTGGAAGTACATACATCCTGTACTCGAGTGGAAGTACACACATCCTGTACTCGAGTAGAAGTACATACATCCTGTACTCGAGTAGAATCACAGATACTCGAGTTTAAAAATGGTGAAAGTAGAAGTACTGACTCAACTTCTTTCCTCAAGTCAAAGTAAAGAGGCTTTGAAGTGCCCTTCAGTAGAAAGTACCCATAGCTAGCAGCTGCTTTAAAGAGTACCTGACCTCCCTTTATATCAATAGAACAATAATGTCATTGTTAGCTAATGAATGTTTCCATGGTGACCAACGGCAACATGACAACGTTTCCATTGGTCCCTCTTCTTTAGAGAAGACCAGGAAGTGATGGATACACGGATCGTGTTCCAACCAATAGGCACGCAGTGACTCTAAAGAGTAATGATCACGCACCAACACACATTCAGACTAAAGGAACCAGCTGTTTGGAGAATGAGAGAAGTAGAAAGTACAAGTATTTGAGTTCAACATGAGAGAAGTAGAAAGTACAGGTATTTGAGTTCAACATGTGAGAAGTAGAAAGTACAGGTATTTGAGTTCAACATGAGAGAAGTAGAAAGTACAGGTATTTGGGTTCAACATGAGAGAAGTAGAAAGTACAGGTATTTGAGTTCAACATGTGAGAAGTAGAAAGTACAGGTATTTGAGTTCAACATGTAAGAAGTATAAAGTACAGGTATTTGAGTTCAACATGTAAGAAGTAGAAAGTACAGGTATTTGAGTTCAACATGAGAGAAGTAGAAAGTACAGGTATTTGAGTTCAACATGTAAGAAGTAGAAAGTACAGGTATTTGAGTTCAACATGTAAGAAGTAGAAAGTACAGGTATTTGGGTTCAACATGTAAGAAGTAGAAAGTACAGGTATTTGGGTTCAACATGAGAGAAGTAGAAAGTACAGGTATTTGGGTTCAACATGTGAGAAGTAGAAAGTACAGGTATTTGAGTTCAACATGAGAGAAGTAGAAAGTACAGGTATTTGAGTTCAACATGTAAGAAGTAGAAAGTACAGGTATTTGAGTTCAACATGTGAGAAGTAGAAAGTACAGGTATTTGAGTTCAACATGAGAGAAGTAGAAAGTACAGGTATTTGGGTTCAACATGAGAGAAGTAGAAAGTACAGGTATTTGAGTTCAACATGTGAGAAGTAGAAAGTACAGGTATTTGAGTTCAACATGTAGAGAAGTAGAAAGTACAGGTATTTGGGTTCAACATGAGAGAAGTAGAAAGTACAGGTATTTGAGTTCAACATGTGAGAAGTAGAAAGTACAGGTATTTGAGTTCAACATGTAAGAAGTAGAAAGTACAGGTATTTGAGTTCAACATGAGAGAAGTAGAAAGTACAGGTATTTGAGTTCAACATGAGAGAAGTAGAAAGTACAGGTATTTGAGTTCAACATGTAAGAAGTAGAAAGTACAGGTATTTGAGTTCAACATGTAAGAAGTAGAAAGTACAGGTATTTGAGTTCAACATGTAAGAAGTAGAAAGTACAGGTATTTGAGTTCAACATGTGAGAAGTAGAAAGTACAGGTATTTGGGTTCAACATGTGAGAAGTAGAAAGTACAGGTATTTGAGTTCAACATGTAGAGAAGTAGAAAGTACAGGTATTTGAGTTCAACATGTAAGAAGTAGAAAGTACAGGTATTTGAGTTCAACATGTGAGAAGTAGAAAGTACAGGTATTTGAGTTCAACATGTGAGAAGTAGAAAGTACAGGTATTTGAGTTCAACATGTGAGAAGTAGAAAGTACAGGTATTTGAGTTCAACATGTGAGAAGTAGAAAGTACAGGTATTTGAGTTCAACATGTAAGAAGTAGAAAGTACAGGTATTTGAGTTCAACATGTAAGAAGTAGAAAGTACAGGTATTTGAGTTCAACATGTGAGAAGTAGAAAGTACAGGTATTTGAGTTCAACATGTGAGAAGTAGAAAGTACAGGTATTTGAGTTCAACATGTAAGAAGTAGAAAGTACAGGTATTTGAGTTCAACATGTGAGAAGTAGAAAGTACAGGTATTTGAGTTCAACATGTGAGAAGTAGAAAGTACAGGTATTTGAGTTCAACATGTGAGAAGTAGAAAGTACAGGTATTTGAGTTCAACATGTGAGAAGTAGAAAGTACAGGTATTTGAGTTCAACATGTAGAGAAGTAGAAAGTACAGGTATTTGAGTTCAACATGAGAGAAGTAGAAAGTACAGGTATTTGAGTTCAACATGAGAGAAGTAGAAAGTACAGGTATTTGAGTTCAACATGTAAGAAGTAGAAAGTACAGGTATTTGAGTTCAACATGTAAGAAGTAGAAAGTACAGGTATTTGAGTTCAACATGTAAGAAGTAGAAAGTACAGGTATTTGAGTTCAACATGTGAGAAGTAGAAAGTACAGGTATTTGAGTTCAACATGTAAGAAGTAGAAAGTACAGGTATTTGAGTTCAACATGAGAGAAGTAGAAAGTACAGGTATTTGAGTTCAACATGTGAGAAGTAGAAAGTACAGGTATTTGAGTTCAACATGTAAGAAGTAGAAAGTACAGGTATTTGAGTTCAACATGAGAGAAGTAGAAAGTACAGGTATTTGAGTTCAACATGTGAGAAGTAGAAAGTACAGGTATTTGAGTTCAACATGTAGAAGTAGAAAGTACAGGTATTTGAGTTCAACATGAGAGAAGTAGAAAGTACAGGTATTTGAGTTCAACATGAGAGAAGTAGAAAGTACAGGTATTTGAGTTCAACATGTAGAGAAGTAGAAAGTACAGGTATTTGAGTTCAACATGTAAGAAGTAGAAAGTACAGGTATTTGAGTTCAACATGTAAGAAGTAGAAAGTACAGGTATTTGAGTTCAACATGTAAGAAGTATAAAGTACAGGTATTTGGGTTCAACATGTGAGAAGTAGAAAGTACAGGTATTTGAGTTCAACATGTGAGAAGTAGAAAGTACAGGTATTTGAGTTCAACATGTGAGAAGTAGAAAGTACAGGTATTTGAGTTCAACATGTGAGAAGTAGAAAGTACAGGTATTTGAGTTCAACATGTGAGAAGTAGAAAGTACAGGTATTTGAGTTCAACATGTGAGAAGTAGAAAGTACAGGTATTTGAGTTCAACATGTAGAGAAGTAGAAAGTACAGGTATTTGGTTCAACATGTAGAGAAGTAGAAAGTACAGGTATTTGAGTTCAACATGTGAGAAGTAGAAAGTACAGGTATTTGAGTTCAACATGTGAGAAGTAGAAAGTACAGGTATTTGAGTTCAACATGTGAGAAGTAGAAAGTACAGGTATTTGAGTTCAACATGTGAGAAGTAGAAAGTACAGGTATTTGAGTTCAACATGAGAGAAGTAGAAAGTACAGGTATTTGAGTTCAACATGTGAGAAGTAGAAAGTACAGGTATTTGAGTTCAACATGTAGAGAAGTAGAAAGTACAGGTATTTGAGTTCAACATGAGAGAAGTAGAAAGTACAGGTATTTGAGTTCAACATGTAAGAAGTAGAAAGTACAGGTATTTGAGTTCAACATGTGAGAAGTAGAAAGTACAGGTATTTGAGTTCAACATGTAAGAAGTAGAAAGTACAGGTATTTGAGTTCAACATGTGAGAAGTAGAAAGTACAGGTATTTGAGTTCAACATGTGAGAAGTAGAAAGTACAGGTATTTGAGTTCAACATGTAAGAAGTAGAAAGTACAGGTATTTGAGTTCAACATGTAAGAAGTAGAAAGTACAGGTATTTGAGTTCAACATGTAAGAAGTAGAAAGTACAGGTATTTGAGTTCAACATGTGAGAAGTAGAAAGTACAGGTATTTGGGTTCAACATGAGAGAAGTAGAAAGTACAGGTATTTGAGTTCAACATGTAAGAAGTAGAAAGTACAGGTATTTGGGTTCAACATGTAAGAAGTAGAAAGTACAGGTATTTGAGTTCAACATGTGAGAAGTAGAAAGTACAGGTATTTGAGTTCAACATGTAAGAAGTAGAAAGTACAGGTATTTGAGTTCAACATGTAAGAAGTAGAAAGTACAGGTATTTGAGTTCAACATGAGAGAAGTAGAAA
>CM070496.1:16569517-16597745 GCA_036324585.1 Champsocephalus esox | reverse complement strand
TGAGATCATGGATCTCTTTTACAGGGGACACCTGCATCCATTTAGTTCCACATGAAACATAAAAACAAACAATAGAGGACATCATATTTACATATTCACCAACACTTACAAACACCCATTATCGCGGCCAAAATCATAAAAATATAAGAAAGAAATATAACGCAAAGTAAAGCGCTGCTCTGGCACCCGTCAGCGAATCTTACGCATGGGTAAAAATCAAGGTCCGAGCAAAAGTCGTTTCAGTGCCATTTATCATCAACGCATCGAGTAGAATGTAGAAAGTGCAGGTATTTGAGTTCAACATGAGAGAAGTAGAAAGTACAGGTATTTGAGTTCAACATGTGAGAAGTAGAAAGTACAGGTATTTGAGTTCAACATGTAAGAAGTAGAAAGTACAGGTATTTGAGTTCAACATGTAAGAAGTAGAAAGTACAGGTATTTGGGTTCAACATGAAGAAGTAGAAAGTACAGGTATTTGAGTTCAACATGTAAGAAGTAGAAAGTACAGGTATTTGAGTTCAACATGTAGAAGTAGAAAGTACAGGTATTTGAGTTCAACATGTAAGAAGTAGAAAGTACAGGTATTTGGGTTCAACATGTAAGAAGTAGAAAGTACAGGTATTTGAGTTCAACATGAGAGAAGTAGAAAGTACAGGTATTTGGGTTCAACATGAAGAAGTAGAAAGTACAGGTATTTGAGTTCAACATGTAAGAAGTAGAAAGTACAGGTATTTGAGTTCAACATGAGAGAAGTAGAAAGTACAGGTATTTGAGTTCAACATGAGAGAAGTAGAAAGTACAGGTATTTGAGTTCAACATGAGAGAAGTAGAAAGTACAGGTATTTGAGTTCAACATGAGAGAAGTAGAAAGTACAGGTATTTGAGTTCAACATGTAGAGAAGTAGAAAGTACAGGTATTTGAGTTCAACATGAGAGAAGTAGAAAGTACAGGTATTTGGGTTCAACATGAAGAAGTAGAAAGTACAGGTATTTGGGTTCAACATGTAAGAAGTAGAAAGTACAGGTATTTGGGTTCAACATGTAAGAAGTAGAAAGTACAGGTATTTGAGTTCAACATGTAAGAAGTAGAAAGTACAGGTATTTGGGTTCAACATGTAAGAAGTAGAAAGTACAGGTATTTGAGTTCAACATGTAAGAAGTAGAAAGTACAGGTATTTGAGTTCAACATGTAAGAAGTAGAAAGTACAGGTATTTGAGTTCAACATGTAAGAAGTAGAAAGTACAGGTATTTGTGTTCAACATGTGAGAAGTAGAAAGTACAGGTATTTGAGTTCAACATGTAAGAAGTAGAAAGTACAGGTATTTGAGTTCAACATGTGAGAAGTAGAAAGTACAGGTATTTGAGTTCAACATGTAAGAAGTAGAAAGTACAGGTATTTGGGTTCAACATGAGAGAAGTAGAAAGTACAGGTATTTGGGTTCAACATGTAAGAAGTAGAAAGTACAGGTATTTGAGTTCAACATGTGAGAAGTAGAAAGTACAGGTATTTGAGTTCAACATGTGAGAAGTAGAAAGTACAGGTATTTGAGTTCAACATGTAAGAAGTAGAAAGTACAGGTATTTGAGTTCAACATGAGAGAAGTAGAAAGTACAGGTATTTGAGTTCAACATGTAAGAAGTAGAAAGTACAGGTATTTGGGTTCAACATGTAAGAAGTAGAAAGTACAGGTATTTGAGTTCAACATGTGAGAAGTAGAAAGTACAGGTATTTGAGTTCAACATGTAAGAAGTAGAAAGTACAGGTATTTGAGTTCAACATGTAAGAAGTAGAAAGTACAGGTATTTGAGTTCAACATGTAAGAAGTAGAAAGTACAGGTATTTGTGTTCAACATGTGAGAAGTAGAAAGTACAGGTATTTGAGTTCAACATGTGAGAAGTAGAAAGTACAGGTATTTGAGTTCAACATGAGAGAAGTAGAAAGTACAGGTATTTGTGTTCAGCATGTTCTCTTCCTTCTTTCTTGATGGTAGAAACCATAAGCCTACCGGGTGCGCCGCCCACTCCCACCTGGATCCCAGCTTTACAATGAGCAGCCTCCCCTCCCCCGGCGCCCAGGCTGCCTTTACAAAAAACAGAGGCATAGCACAACTTATTTGATCAACTTAAATAATAATTAAAAGGAAGATTTACTATAAACAAAACATAACAATAAAATAAATGGATAACTATTAAATAATATAAGCTCCTAGATATGGCTTCATCACCCGTAGCGTCAGAAAGCATCTCGTGCGGACGGGCCTTAAAAACATTCAGAGAAATGAAATTGCTCAATTTCAATTTGGACTGCAGGCTGTTCCAGCAAGTGGAGCTCCGCATAAAGCCGTCTTCCCTGAGACAGTCCTCACTCGTCTAACAAGACCGCATCCTGCCATCTCAGACAACAGCTGCCCGCAATACATTACGAAGCATCACGATAGGAAACGATCTGTATACTTGTTTGTCCTTGTAAGGGAATTTGCTCTGGACTCCTGCAGTTCCACATCAAATGCTACGTACAAAACAAAAACATTCACACATTAACACATGACTTGTGTACATAAACACGAATGCACGATCACAATACACACGCATACACCTGCTGACACCCCCTGTGAGTTGATGTGCACTCAGAGGGCTGCTGCTGCTGCTCTGATGGAGCCGCTCACAGTGGCTGAGGAACCGCGGAGCGATGCGACTCTCTCTCACTCTGCACCCCACACACTCAACCTGCACGAATGCAACAGAGCGTCCCCCTCGTTCTCTCTCCAGTCATGTGTGGTGGTCTCCTGTCAGCAGCACTGAGTCAGAGCAGCAGACAGCGCCTTTTATTCTGCTGTGTTTACGAGCTCCTGAACGTCCTTGAAAGGTTTTAGGTGGAACCAAATCACAGTCCCTCTGTGTTAGTGAATCAGAGGCGTTGACAGGCGTGAGCTCGGCCTCAGAGTCGGGATGAAGGTATGCGGGGGCTTTAAGCCGCTCCCAGAGAAAGGTGGAGGGGAAAGATTTCCTCTCAAACAAAAGCCGAGGAACAGCTTCACACTGAGGGCCAGTCTCCTCCTGCTTGGTCGTTATTTTAGGCGTCCATCAGGGGTCCGACCTCGAGACCCTGACGAATGCTAGACGAAAAAAAGACCCAGAGTTTTCCCGGCATGATTAGAGAAACCCCTGACGAAGAAAAGTGACATAAAAGTAACATGGCAGAGATGTTAAAGTACACACATCCTGTACTCGAGGAGAAGTACAGATACTCGTGTTTAAAAATACTCTGGTGAAAGTAGAAGTACTGACTAAACTTCTTTACTCAAGTCAAAGTGAAGAGGCTTTGAAGTGTCCTTCAGTAGAAAGTACCCATAACTAGCAGCTGCTTTAAAGAGTACCTGACCTCCCTTTATATCAATAGAACAATAATGTCATTGTTAGCTAATGAATGTTTCCATGGTGACCAACGGCAACATGACAACGTTTCCATTGGTCCCTCTTCTTTAGAGAAGACCAGGAAGTGATGGATACACGGATCGTGTTTGTGTTCAACATATGAGAAGTAGAAAGTACAAGTATTTGTGTTCAACATGTGAGAAGTAGAAAGTACAGGTATTTGAGTTCAACATGAGAGAAGTAGAAAGTACAGGTATTTGAGTTCAACATGAGAGAAGTAGAAAGTACAGGTATTTGAGTTCAACATGAGAGAAGTAGAAAGTACAGGTATTTGAGTTCAACATGAGAGAAGTAGAAAGTACAGGTATTTGAGTTCAACATGTGAGAAGTAGAAAGTACAGGTATTTGAGTTCAACATGAGAGAAGTAGAAAGTACAGGTATTTGAGTTCAACATGAGAGAAGTAGAAAGTACAGGTATTTGAGTTCAACATGAGAGAAGTAGAAAGTACAGGTATTTGAGTTCAACATGTGAGAAGTAGAAAGTACAGGTATTTGAGTTCAACATGAGAGAAGTAGAAAGTACAGGTATTTGGGTTCAACATGTGAGAAGTAGAAAGTACAGGTATTTGGGTTCAACATGTAAGAAGTAGAAAGTACAGGTATTTGAGTTCAACATGTGAGAAGTAGAAAGTACAGGTATTTGAGTTCAACATGAGAGAAGTAGAAAGTACAGGTATTTGAGTTCAACATGAGAGAAGTAGAAAGTACAGGTATTTGAGTTCAACATGTGAGAAGTAGAAAGTACAGGTATTTGAGTTCAACATGAGAGAAGTAGAAAGTACAGGTATTTGAGTTCAACATGTAAGAAGTAGAAAGTACAGGTATTTGAGTTCAACATGTGAGAAGTAGAAAGTACAGGTATTTGAGTTCAACATGTAAGAAGTAGAAAGTACAGGTATTTGAGTTCAACATGTGAGAAGTATAAAGTACAGGTATTTGAGTTCAACATGAGAGAAGTAGAAAGTACAGGTATTTGGGTTCAACATGTAAGAAGTAGAAAGTACAGGTATTTGAGTTCAACATGTGAGAAGTAGAAAGTACAGGTATTTGAGTTCAACATGTGAGAAGTAAAAGTACAGGTATTTGAGTTCAACATGAGAGAAGTAGAAAGTACAGGTATTTGGGTTCAACATGTGAGAAGTAGAAAGTACAGGTATTTGAGTTCAACATGTAAGAAGTAGAAAGTACAGGTATTTGAGTTCAACATGTAAGAAGTAGAAAGTACAGGTATTTGGGTTCAACATGTGAGAAGTAGAAAGTACAGGTATTTGAGTTCAACATGTGAGAAGTAGAAAGTACAGGTATTTGAGTTCAACATGTGAGAAGTAGAAAGTACAGGTATTTGAGTTCAACATGAGAGAAGTAGAAAGTACAGGTATTTGAGTTCAACATGTAAGAAGTAGAAAGTACAGGTATTTGAGTTCAACATGTGAGAAGTAGAAAGTACAGGTATTTGAGTTCAACATGTGAGAAGTATAAAGTACAGGTATTTGAGTTCAACATGTAAGAAGTAGAAAGTACAGGTATTTGAGTTCAACATGTAAGAAGTATAAAGTACAGGTATTTGAGTTCAACATGTGAGAAGGTAAAGTACAGGTATTTGGGTTCAACATGTGAGAAGAATAAGTAGTGGAGTAAAGTACTGATACCAGAAACATGTACTTAAGTACAGTAACGAAGTATTTGTACTCCAATACTTCCCATCTCTGCATAACATACATGTCAACACAACAGTCTAGTAGTATTGAGATTGTTGCTTTATGCACAGCCAATAAAGTCTGTAATTCAATTAAATCTATGCTGTAAAATGTATTTTCGATGTGGGGTCTGAGGACAGAGGGTCTAAGGACAGAGGGTCTGAGGACAGAGGGTCTGAGGACAGAGGGTCTAAGGACAGAGGGTCTGAGGACAGAGGGTCTAAGGACAGAGGGTCTAAGGACAGAGGGTCTGTGGACAGAGGGTCTGAGGACAGAGGGTCTGTGGACAGAGGGTCTAAGGACAGAGGGTCTGAGGACAGAGGGTCTGAGGACAGAGGGTCTGAGCTGTTGTATTTGCTGTAAAGTGTCTCGACTGTAGGCTAGTTTATTTTATGTACAGCACTTTGGCTCCACCAGACATCGTTTATAAATGTGCTCTATAAATACAACTTGATTTGATTTGATTTAAGTTGTAACAGCCTCACAGGAAATTCAGGTTCATGATTTCCTGGAAGAAGCTGCCATCTATTCCAGGTCCCTATGTTGGTCACGCTGTGTTGCAAAGAAGCGGCTGTTTGCCAGGTTTCCCTCGTACATGGAGGAACCGACAAAGATGCTTTCAGGGGGGAAGGAGATGTGGAGGTGCCTCTTTGATTAGAGTATAAATAACTGTGCCTGATGACCCTTAGGGACGGGGAGTGTTGGAGTGGGGATGTTGGCCTGTACGCTGCAGACTGAGACGATGCACACGGAGAGAAATGTGGTTTGTTGGGGTGTCTGTCTCCTGTAGTGGGTTTGTGTTGGGAACATCCTGAGTGGACATGGAGAAGGTGTGTACTACATGGAGGAGGTGTGTACTACATGGAGAAGGTGTGTACTAAATGGAGAAGGTGTGCACTAAATGGAGGAGGTGTGTACTAAATGGAGGAGGTGTGTACTAAATGGAGGAGGTGTGTACTACATGGAGGAGGTGTGTACTACATGGAGGAGGTGTGTACTACATGGAGGAGGTGTGTACTAATGGAGGAGGTGTGTACTAAATGGAGGAGGTGTGTACTAAATGGAGGAGGTGTGTACTAAATGGAGGAGGTGTGTATTAAATGGAGGAGGTGTGTATTAAATGGAGGAGGTGTGTACTAAATGGAGGAGGTGGTATTAAATGGAGGAGGTGTGTACTAAATGGAGGAGGTGTGTACTAAATGGAGGAGGTGTGTACTAAATGGAAAAGCTAAATCAATGCATTTGAACCAGCTGTTGGGAACATCCTGAGTGTCCTCCTCCAATATGAGAGTAGCATGCTAACAAGGGTACCAGCTGCAGCTGTGAACATGACAGGATGTGAGATGACCTGAAGAGCATCAGGACTGCTTGAGGCAGATGATAGCTCTGTGATGAACATGATGACTCAGCCTCTATGGAGAGAGGCATCAAGCATGCTCATTATGGAGAGAGACATCAAGCATGCTCATTTCTGACGTGGAGCTAATCTGAAGTAAACATTGAATACTGCTTTCTGTTCCTCCATCTTGTGACTGTGTGACTCCCTCTCTTGATATCAGCGTGTGAAGGACACTGCTCAGGAACTAGTCTCTGTATGTGATGACTCCTTCCCTCTGGAGAGGATCAGAAACAAGGATCCTGAGAGGAAGCTCGAGCCGGGGACCAGGGAGAGTCTCTAACAGGTGTATAGGTTTTAGTGCATGACAATGGTCTGCAAAGGCTGAAATCTCCTCTGTGCCCCTGCGCTCTCAGGGTGTGAGAGTGTGCTGACGGCCTGCAGACTTGTCCCCTGCATGCAGGCTACTGCTCAGCATGCTTGGGTAAGCTCCGCTAATAGGATTAAGCTTTTCAGGACAATTGGTAATACATTTTTATAGCACTCGTAGAAAAACTTTACAAAGTCGCTGCGGTGCTAATTCTCCTGGATCTGGGACGGTGAACACTCCGGATTCCTCTTCTGGTGCTTCTGTGAGACAGAGGGCACTGGGTTCAACCTGCTCCTCCTCCTCCCCCTCCTCCTCCTCCTCCTCTTCCTCTCCTCCTCCTCCCTCCTCCCCTCCTCCTCCTCCTCCTCCTCCTCCTCCTCCTCCTCCTCCTCCTCCTCTTTGGGGCCCCAGACCAGTGGTTCTCAGGAGACGAAAAAGGGAGCTTTTGATGCTAATGCTCCAGAAAGTGGAATCTGCCCATTACTTTAGAGCAGGGGGGTCAAACTCGAGGCCCGGGGGCCACATTCGGCCCGCGACTTCATTTCACGTGGCCCCACAAGAGCTTGCAAAGAATACAATATGTTTATTATACGGTTACATGCTACAGAAGCACGTTGCCCATAAACTACATGTCCCACAATGCATCTCAAATATGACTTTTTTCTCAGAATTTGCCTTTTTTTCTTCAAAATATGCATTTTTTCATCAGAATTAGATTTGTATTTCTAAATGTCACTTCTATTTATTTTTTCTCCAGAATTTGGCTTTTCTTTTTAAATCATTGTGGGACATACGCACTGAAGAGACTTCTGCTTTCAGACGTAGTTAATTATGAAGGTATTACCCGATCCGATGATAATCCAAAGCAGAGGCAATGATGTAATATAATACATTATTTTATATATATGATATATTTATATATGTAAGTTACGACCCTTTGAGTGCAGCTATAATGCTGATGTGGCCCGCGATGACATTGAGTTAGACGCCCCTGCTCTAGAAGAAGCAGAAGGATGTGAAACAGGGCTCAGTGCGATCTGCAGCTCAGTGGAAAAAGAAGAATGTACAGCCACTGCAATCAGGAATATTAAAGAGTACAAGTTAAGACGGTTAAAAATCCCATTTAAGAAAGTTATATTCCAAAAATGAAGACTCAAGTTTCTGCCTTGATTTACAAAGTTTAGTTGAGATGAAGAACATCAAGAACAGAACTTGTGAAACTCAGTTTGACGCCTTCTTCACCCTTGTTTCCTATCAGGACTGATTTCACGCATTTCTCACCTGTCAGCCGCGTCTCCATGCAGACTCAGTGACGGGATGATTGTGTGTGACGGCTGGTGTGTGTGGGACGGTGTGTGTGACGGCTGCTGAGTCATTGCTGTTGTGCATCTGTGTCGGGCAGTGAGTCTGCGGAGACGGTGAGTTATGAGGAGTGGCGGGAGATGAATGGCTTTAATAATCCCCGCCTTTGTGATCTGACTCAGAGTAAAACTGGGTCTGCTTTAATTATCTTTGCTTGGACAAAACACCCATTTGCGCAGCGCTTCAGGCTAACACAGGGTTCAATTAAGTTAATTAGAACATGATGGAGCATGATTTATTAAAGTACATTCGTGGTGGCCTACATGGAATTTCAATTTAAGGTGATTTGAACAGAAGACTAAACGTCATAACGCCCAACATTAGCCTCCTTTAGCTTAGCGGTGGTGAAGTGAAGTCATGTGACCGTGCTGTAGTTCCTTTATAGCCCAACATTAGCCACCTTTAGCTTAGCGGTGGTGACGTGAAGTCATGTGACCATGCTGTAGTTCCTTTATAGCCCAACATTAGCCTCCTTTAGCTTAGCGGTGGTGACGTGAAGTCATGTGACCGTGCTGTAGTTCCTTTATAGCCCAACATTAGCCTCCTTTAGCTTAGCGCTGGTGAAGTGAAGTCATGTGACCGTGCTGTAGTTCCTTTATAGCCCAACATTAGCCTCCTTTAGCTTAGCGGTGGTGACGTGAAGTCATGTGACCGTGCTGTAGTTCCTTTATAGCCCAACATTAGCCTCCTTTAGCTTAGCGCTGGTGAAGTGAAGTCATGTGACCGTGCTGTAGTTCCTTTATAGCCCAACATTAGCCTCCTTTAGCTTAGCGGTGGTGACGTGAAGTCATGTGACCGTGCTGTAGTTCCTTTATAGCCCAACATTAGCCACCTTTAGCTTAGCGCTGGTGAAGTGAAGTCATGTGACCGTGCTGTAGTTCCTTTATAGCCCAACATTAGCCACCTTTAGCTTAGCGGTGGTGACGTGAAGTCATGTGACCGTGCTGTAGTTCCTTTATAGCCCGACATTAGCCGCCTTTAGCTTAGCGTGGTGACGTGAAGTCATGTGACCGTGCTGTAGTTCCTTTATAGCCCAACATTAGCCGCCTTTAGCTTAGCGGTGGTCCATGCGGTATGCTATGCTAATCTCACACCTTGTTTTCCTGTCTCCTCAGGGGTCTCCTACTCATACGTGCAGGGGCTATCTGGAGATGAGGAAACAGCAGTGGACGTGAAGCTGTTCAGCCACAGGTGGAGGAGATGGCTTCCTCCGAAACCTCGTAACATGGACAGCAACAGAGCCAGCCAGGAGCAGGACCAGAACCAGAACAACGACCAGAACCAGAACCAGGATCCAGAGCCTGAGGAACCTGAAGGGTTCCCAGGTCTGATGTCTGCAGAGGAAACAGACAACAGCTCCCAGATAGAGGTAGGAACTGCATATGTGTAAATCTGTATGTCTATATAAAGTAGATTTTAAAGGTCTCCTATTATGCAAAATGCACATGTTGATGTCTTTTATACACCACCATGTGTCCCCGGTGTGTCCCCGGTGTGTGTGTCCCCCGTGTGTGTGTGTCCGTTGTGTCCCCCGTGTGTGTGTCCGGTGTCGTCCCCTGGTGTGTGTCCCGTGCTGTGTCCCCGCCGGTGTGTCCCCGCTGTGTCCCCGCCGGTGTGTCAGGAGAGGAGACTCACAAAGCGTCAGGAAATAAACCCTCTCTCTTTTCCTCCGTACCCACATCTCTAAAAACGGGAACAACGGAGCGGATCCAGATTAATTAGATAAGTTGATTATCAGAAAGCCCAGATACGCTTCCTGTTCTTATGATAGATAGTCTGTGCGGTGTCATGGGGAAATGAAGCCCTCTGGAGAGCTGTGCTGTGGGCGGTTGCGTCGAGCTTAATTCACCTGCATTTGATTGATTTAGCTAACTTCACTCATGAGGCGACAAACCTGACCTCTCGTGCGCGGCCCAGCCCTTCCAACATCTCTCTGTATGAGGCCCTCGTGAAAAAGGTTTGCACACCCCTATATGCCTACACATAGTACAATGGGAGACCTTTAGGAGATGTAGGTAAGCGGTCGGGGACATGATCATAAACCCATTAGTTAATGTACTCTCCGTCTTTCCCCCTGAATGAATCCCGACTGAAGTGCAGCTCCACGGGGAGGAGAGTAACGAGCGGGGTCGATAAAGCTCTCCGCTCAGCTGTGGGTCTAAAAATACACTCGGCCAGTCATTGCTCCCCTGGGTGCTGGGTGAGGAAGAGGGAGATGAATATTTGATATCATATTAAAATCAGCCCTCAGGTGTTCGTCTACCTTCTGCTTAAACCTCCAGACACAGGAAATGATCTGTGTGTGTGTGTGTGTGTGTGTGTGTGTGTGTGTGTGTGTGTGTGTGTGTGTGTGTGTGTGTGTGTGTGTGTGTGTGTGTGAGAAAGGCCTCCCCTTGTTGTGGCGTTCAGTCGTAATGATGGCGGACGCCGGGGTGCAAACAGCTCGTTAAAGAGTCTGGCTTCTAATCATCTCAGGTTGAACTGTAATCACACACACACACACACACACACACACACACACTCACACACACACACACCCATGCAGACACACACTCATTGTTTTTTGGCTCTCGGATGGGTTATTATCTGTTGCTAAATGGAAAGGCAGTCCCCAGCACAAACATGCCATAACTCCTCCTGTCATTACACACACACACACACACACACACACACACACACACACACACACACACACACACACACACACACACACACAAACTCACACACTCACACTCAGACTCACACACTCAGACTCAGACTCACACTCACACACACACACACACACACACACACACCCCACCCCCCCCCCACACACACACACACACACATTCAAAGGGCTGAAGACACATACCCTGATTTGAACTGGATTGTCTGCACCCTTGTCTCTTATGCTAAGCTACGCTAGCCGACTTCTCTCACTTCCAACGTGCGTTTGCCTCGATGTCTGCGCCCATATCTCCACTTCCATAACACAGGCTTGCGTCGACGTGGAGCTGAAGGACTCTGATCTGAGGTCAGCGTCAGATTCCTCTCACCTGCTCCGGAGCAGCAGACTCACTGCTCGTCTGGACACGCGGTCGGCAACGGCTTCTCTCCCTGTCGTTGTCTGTGTCGGCGGATGAGCTTCAAAAAACGTTTTTACGTCCCCGAACATTTCATAACCGCCCGCTGCTGCGTCACGGGAAGCGACGGCACGAGTGGCGTAACGTTCACACAGATGAGCACATCGTGTCTTGCTCTGGAACATGTCGACACTCCATTCAGTAAAAGTCACAGCTAGTATAACATCGGAGCCTCTTGTTCCGACTCCAACGTATTGATAAGGTGGAGTCTTGATAATCGTGAATGTCTCGCACGGTTCCCTAAGCAATGATCAATCAATCAATGCTCGAACCCCTCGGACTAGATGTTGGCGTCTGATGGACCCTAAAAACTCAAACTAGAGTCTAGGAGTCCTGAGCTCTTGGAGAAGCCGCTTCAGAGCGAACTCACAGACGTCAAACGGATCTATTTCACGTCTTAAAATACCTACACAAATACACATGCAGAAACATCAACACGCGTTCCTCTGAATGTCCGTGTTCCCGCCTGCAGAGCGGGGCGGTCTGTTCGGAGGCTGAGCAGACGTGTCAGGTTTCTAATGAACGCTCACAGTGTGTGGGGGGGGGGTAGCTTTGATGTGCAGTAATAAGAGAGGAGGGGTTCTGATTGGTTAATGCTCAGAGGCTCGTTGGGGGTTTCGGCTAATTTTCATTTCCTGATTCCCTCGCGCCGCTTTAACATCACATCGCTGCGAGAGGCGAAGTCAACTTAAATAACGTGCGTTTCAAAAAGGGGGAACTAAAAGGGGCCGTGGGGTCGGATTAGAGCGTCCCAACGGGGGGGGTTCGTTTAGCGTGAAAAAACACAAACATAAAAACACAAACAGGAAGTCATGGAGGAGACAGTCAAGTGGACACAAATGAAACGTGCACTACAGCGAGTAAGCAGATTTGAACAGGTGGGTTTTTAATTGGGATTTGAACACGGTGGTTGTGTCTGACTGTCGGATGTTTGTTTCTTAATGTCTTTCATTTCTGTGAAGCGCTTTGAATTGCCTCGTGTTGAAAGGTGCTGGATAAATAAACTTGCTTTGCCTCACACGATATAGCGTATCTCACGCAGCTTCTGCAGTCAGTCAACTTTATTGTCAATCTCTAAATATGTTTGTACTCACAGAAGGATCAAAGTACTGTTTCCCACAGTCCTGAGGTAAACACACATTGAAATACAAGAACACTCAACCGTTTACTTCAAGGAAGCAGGATATATATCAAAAGGTGTCCATAGCGGTGTGACTGTGATGCCCCTGTGACGAGGCTGACGGCTTCAGGCCGGGTGATGGGGCACTTTGTTGGCGTGATTGCACAGTGTGTTGTCTGTGGCTGATGAGTGTGTGCACCTGGAGTCCTGTGTCGTCTCCTCCCCCCTCACCTGTGTCTGGTTGTGATGATTGGAGGGTGGGCACTTAGGCTCTGTTGCCCTGTCTGTTGGGGGCTGTGTGTGTGTGAGAGATCCTTGTGGCTGCAGGATGTGGACAAGGAGAACCGCAGGATTGAGGCGGTGAACTTTGTGCCCGTGTTTTTAATAAATGCCCACGTCGGGTTATATTTGTGGACGTTCTGCCTCCTTGCTTGGTCTGGGCCGCTCGACGGTCAGCTTCACAGCCCCTTTCACACCAACGCGGTTCCAGGGCCGGTTCGGAGCTAGAGCCTGAAAAGCACCGTTTTTTTCCTGTTCACACCGCAGCGGAGCCGCCTCTAAGCTCCGGAATCCCGTTTGTTTCAAGCACCAAAAAGTTGTCGGTCTAGAAAGCAAGCACGTGACGCTTACGTCGAGGCGGCGGCGGGGGCGGGGGCATCGGCTTTAACGTTATACCAAAATAATGAATGCTGCAAAGCCGGGTATTCGGAGCTTGGCGCATGCAGAGGCTAAAAACAGCTAGCTCTAACGCCATCGAATAGGACGTAATATTTACCTTCTTTCTCCTACGGAATCGTCGTTGAAGTTGATTCAAAGAGAAATAACTTTGAATGTAACGACTGTAGTAAAGTCGTCCCATTTCTTCCATTTCGTTTCGACAGAGCAAAACCAAAACGAGTAGCGCTTCAATACAATCGGTCGTTGTTGTTGTCGATGTGAGGGGTTTCGGCGCGGTTTGGCTTTACGAAAGCAGGCACGCAAACGCTTACGTCACGACGCAAACGATGACGCAGCACCAGTCGGGCTCTGAGCGGTGTGAACAGAGCGGGAGCTGAACCGGTTCCGAACCAGAAAAGCCCACGGAGCTCGAACGGGAGAAGCCTTGGTGTGAACGGGGCACACAGCTCAGCTCCCCGGACTTTACCAACGTTCACTTTAGAAGCACAGCTGTACGGTTTCTCATTAAACCGCAGACGAGCAACAGGAAGTCGAAGACACGAGCATCCTCACTATTACGGTTCAGGAAACTATGAAATCTCCCACATGGCTCATAAAAGTCCACTCTCTGTCGCATCCTGACGGTGCAGCCTGCTTTCACTTTAAGAGAGGAAAGAGGAAATTGGCTTCCTTGTTTGTTCCTAATTGCATTAGCAGACGGTCTTCGTGCGCCAATGATAAGAACCACGGAGTTGAATGAAAGGACGAAGAGAACGCAGGCTCAACGGAAAGGAAATGCATCGTCATGTAATCCAATTAGCAGAAGAATGGAAAAACAATCATTGATTTCATTATGTTTTTGCTAAATCTGTAACTACAGTTGATTGGTGACTTTGAATTAGACGTACAGGAAGTCTGAGGACGCTCAGCGAAATCTCATCTCTCCATTACGTCCTATTACATTTCTGTTGTTTCGTCTGCAGGAGGACACGGATCACAACTACTACACGTCAAAAACATACACCCCGTCAGACCCAATGAGCAAGGACTTGTGGGTCGATGTGGACCAGATGCAGAAAGACAAAGTGAAGATCCACGGGATTCTGTCCAACACACACCGACAAGCAGCGGTGAGTCAACACACACACGAGTATCTTTAAAGAGTCCTCTCCTGCTGATGTTCAGGTGTATATCAGTATGTAGTGTCTCTACTTTAAAGAGTCCTCTCCTGCTGATGTTCAGGTGTATATCAGTATGTAGTGTCTCTACTTTAAAGAGTCCTCTCCTGCTGATGTTCAGGTGTATATCAGCATGTAGTGTCTCTACTTTAAAGAGTCCTCTCCTGCTGATGTTCAGGTGTATATCAGTATGTAGTGTCTCTACTTTAAAGAGTCCTCTCCTGCTGATGTTCAGGTGTATATCAGTGTGTAGTGTCTCTACTTTAAAGAGTCCTCTCCTGCTGATGTTCAGGTGTATATCAGTACGTAGTGTCTCTACTTTAAAGAGTCCTCTCCTGCTGATGTTCAGGTGTATATCAGTATGTAGTGACTCTACTTTAAAGAGTCCTCTCCTGCTGATGTTCAGGTGTATATCAGTATGTAGTGTATCTACTTTAAAGAGTCCTCTCCTGCTGATGTTCAGGTGTATATCAGTATGTAGTGTATC
Source organism: Champsocephalus esox (assembly GCA_036324585.1). NCBI lineage: Eukaryota > Metazoa > Chordata > Actinopteri > Perciformes > Channichthyidae > Champsocephalus > Champsocephalus esox. The sequence goes on along the minus strand of CM070496.1, from coordinate 16,582,978 downwards.
TACTTTAAAGAGTCCTATCCTGCTGATGTTCAGGTGTATATCAGTATGTAGTGTCTCTACTTTAAAGAGTCCTCTCCTGCTGATGTTCAGGTGTATATCAGTATGTAGTGTCTCTACTTTAAAGAGTCCTCTCCTGCTGATGTTCAGGTGTATATCAGCATGTAGTGTCTCTACTTTAAAGAGTCCTCTCCTGCTGATGTTCAGGTGTATATCAGTATGTAGCGTCTCTACTTTAAAGAGTCCTCTCCTGCTGATGTTCAGGTGTATATCAGTATGTAGCGTCTCTACTTTAAAGAGTCCTCTCCTGCTGATGTTCAGGTGTATATCAGTATGTAGCGTCTCTACTTTAAAGAGTCCTCTCCTGCTGATGTTCAGGTGTATATCAGTGTGTAGTGTCTCTACTTTAAAGAGTCCTCTCCTGCTGATGTTCAGGTGTATATCAGTGTGTAGTGTCTCTACTTTAAAGAGTCCTCTCCTGCTGATGTTCAGGTGTATATCAGTATGTAGTGTCTCTACTTTAAAGAGTCCTCTCCTGCTGATGTTCAGGTGTATATCAGTATGTAGCGTCTCTACTTTAAAGAGTCCTCTCCTGCTGATGTTCAGGTGTATATCAGTGTGTAGTGTCTCTACTTTAAAGAGTCCTCTCCTGCTGATGTTCAGGTGTATATCAGTGTGTAGTGTCTCTACTTTAAAGAGTCCTCTCCTGCTGATGTTCAGGTGTATATCAGTATGTAGTGTCTCTACTTTAAAGAGTCCTCTCCTGCTGATGTTCAGGTGTATATCAGTGTGTAGTGTCTCTACTTTAAAGAGTCCTCTCCTGCTGATGTTCAGGTGTATATCAGTGTGTAGTGTCTCTACTTTAAAGAGTCCTCTCCTGCTGATGTTCAGGTGTATATCAGTACGTAGTGTCTCTACTTTAAAGAGTCCTCTCCTGCTGATGTTCAGGTGTATATCAGTATGTAGTGACTCTACTTTAAAGAGTCCTCTCCTGCTGATGTTCAGGTGTATATCAGTATGTAGTGTATCTACTTTAAAGAGTCCTCTCCTGCTGATGTTCAGGTGTATATCAGTATGTAGTGTATCTACTTTAAAGAGTCCTATCCTGCTGATGTTCAGGTGTATATCAGTATGTAGTGTCTCTACTTTAAAGAGTCCTCTCCTGCTGATGTTCAGGTGTATATCAGTATGTAGTGTCTCTACTTTAAAGAGTCCTCTCCTGCTGATGTTCAGGTGTATATCAGCATGTAGTGTCTCTACTTTAAAGAGTCCTCTCCTGCTGATGTTCAGGTGTATATCAGTATGTAGCGTCTCTACTTTAAAGAGTCCTCTCCTGCTGATGTTCAGGTGTATATCAGTATGTAGCGTCTCTACTTTAAAGAGTCCTCTCCTGCTGATGTTCAGGTGTATATCAGTATGTAGCGTCTCTACTTTAAAGAGTCCTCTCCTGCTGATGTTCAGGTGTATATCAGTGTGTAGTGTCTCTACTTTAAAGAGTCCTCTCCTGCTGATGTTCAGGTGTATATCAGTGTGTAGTGTCTCTACTTTAAAGAGTCCTCTCCTGCTGATGTTCAGGTGTATATCAGTATGTAGTGTCTCTACTTTAAAGAGTCCTCTCCTGCTGATGTTCAGGTGTATATCAGTATGTAGCGTCTCTACTTTAAAGAGTCCTCTCCTGCTGATGTTCAGGTGTATATCAGTATGTAGCGTCTCTACTTTAAAGAGTCCTCTCCTGCTGATGTTCAGGTGTATATCAGTGTGTAGTGTCTCTACTTTAAAGAGTCCTCTCCTGCTGATGTTCAGGTGTATATCAGTGTGTAGTGTCTCTACTTTAAAGAGTCCTCTCCTGCTGATGTTCAGGTGTATATCAGTATGTAGTGTCTCTACTTTAAAGAGTCCTCTCCTGCTGATGTTCAGGTGTATATCAGTGTGTAGTGTCTCTACTTTAAAGAGTCCTCTCCTGCTGATGTTCAGGTGTATATCAGTGTGTAGTGTCTCTACTTTAAAGAGTCCTCTCCTGCTGATGTTCAGGTGTATATCAGTACGTAGTGTCTCTACTTTAAAGAGTCCTCTCCTGCTGATGTTCAGGTGTATATCAGTATGTAGTGACTCTACTTTAAAGAGTCCTCTCCTGCTGATGTTCAGGTGTATATCAGTATGTAGTGTATCTACTTTAAAGAGTCCTCTCCTGCTGATGTTCAGGTGTATATCAGTATGTAGTGTATCTACTTTAAAGAGTCCTATCCTGCTGATGTTCAGGTGTATATCAGTATGTAGTGTCTCTACTTTAAAGAGTCCTCTCCTGCTGATGTTCAGGTGTATATCAGTATGTAGTGTCTCTACTTTAAAGAGTCCTCTCCTGCTGATGTTCAGGTGTATATCAGCATGTAGTGTCTCTACTTTAAAGAGTCCTCTCCTGCTGATGTTCAGGTGTATATCAGTATGTAGTGTCTCTACTTTAAAGAGTCCTCTCCTGCTGATGTTCAGGTGTATATCAGTATGTAGTGTCTCTACTTTAAAGAGTCCTCTCCTGCTGATGTTCAGGTGTATATCAGTATGTAGCGTCTCTACTTTAAAGAGTCCTCTCCTGCTGATGTTCAGGTGTATATCAGTGTGTAGTGTCTCTACTTTAAAGAGTCCTCTCCTGCTGATGTTCAGGTGTATATCAGTGTGTAGTGTCTCTACTTTAAAGAGTCCTCTCCTGCTGATGTTCAGGTGTATATCAGTATGTAGTGTCTCTACTTTAAAGAGTCCTCTCCTGCTGATGTTCAGGTGTATATCAGTATGTAGTGTCTCTACTTTAAAGAGTCCTCTCCTGCTGATGTTCAGGTGTATATCAGTATGTAGTGTCTCTACTTTAAAGAGTCCTCTCCTGCTGATGTTCAGGTGTATATCAGTGTGTAGTGTCTCTACTTTAAAGAGTCCTCTCCTGCTGATGTTCAGGTGTATATCAGTACGTAGTGTCTCTACTTTAAAGAGTCCTCTCCTGCTGATGTTCAGGTGTATATCAGTATGTAGTGACTCTACTTTAAAGAGTCCTCTCCTGCTGATGTTCAGGTGTATATCAGTATGTAGTGTATCTACTTTAAAGAGTCCTCTCCTGCTGATGTTCAGGTGTATATCAGTATGTAGTGTATCTACTTTAAAGAGTCCTATCCTGCTGATGTTCAGGTGTATATCAGTATGTAGTGTCTCTACTTTAAAGAGTCCTCTCCTGCTGATGTTCAGGTGTATATCAGTATGTAGTGTCTCTACTTTAAAGAGTCCTCTCCTGCTGATGTTCAGGTGTATATCAGTATGTAGTGTCTCTACTTTAAAGAGTCCTCTCCTGCTGATGTTCAGGTGTATATCAGTATGTAGTGTCTCTACTTTAAAGAGTCCTCTCCTGCTGATGTTCAGGTGTATATCAGTATGTAGTGTCTCTACTTTAAAGAGTCCTCTCCTGCTGATGTTCAGGTGTATATCAGTATGTAGTGTCTCTACTTTAAAGAGTCCTCTCCTGCTGATGTTCAGGTGTATATCAGTATGTAGTGTCTCTACTTTAAAGAGTCCTCTCCTGCTGATGTTCAGGTGTATATCAGTATGTAGTGTCTCTACTTTAAAGAGTCCTCTCCTGCTGATGTTCAGGTGTATATCAGTATGTAGTGTCTCTACTTTAAAGAGTCCTCTCCTGCTGATGTTCAGGTGTATATCAGTATGTAGTGTCTCTACTTTAAAGAGTCCTCTCCTGCTGATGTTCAGGTGTATATCAGTATGTAGTGTCTCTACTTTAAAGAGTCCTCTCCTGCTGATGTTCAGGTGTATATCAGTATGTAGTGTCTCTACTTTAAAGAGTCCTCTCCTGCTGATGTTCAGGTGTATATCAGTATGTAGTGTCTCTACTTTAAAGAGTCCTCTCCTGCTGATGTTCAGGTGTATATCAGTATGTAGTGTCTCTACTTTAAAGAGTCCTCTCCTGCTGATGTTCAGGTGTATATCAGTATGTAGTGTCTCTACTTTAAAGAGTCCTCTCCTGCTGATGTTCAGGTGTATATCAGTATGTAGTGTCTCTACTTTAAAGAGTCCTCTCCTGCTGATGTTCAGGTGTATATCAGTATGTAGTGTCTCTACTTTAAAGAGTCCTCTCCTGCTGATGTTCAGGTGTATATCAGTATGTAGTGTCTCTACTTTAAAGAGTCCTCTCCTGCTGATGTTCAGGTGTATATCAGTATGTAGTGTCTCTACTTTAAAGAGTCCTCTCCTGCTGATGTTCAGGTGTATATCAGTATGTAGTGTCTCTACTTTAAAGAGTCCTCTCCTGCTGATGTTCAGGTGTATATCAGTATGTAGTGTCTCTACTTTAAAGAGTCCTCTCCTGCTGATGTTCAGGTGTATATCAGTATGTAGTGTCTCTACTTTAAAGAGTCCTCTCCTGCTGATGTTCAGGTGTATATCAGTATGTAGTGTCTCTACTTTAAAGAGTCCTCTCCTGCTGATGTTCAGGTGTATATCAGTATGTAGTGTCTCTACTTTAAAGAGTCCTCTCCTGCTGATGTTCAGGTGTATATCAGTATGTAGTGTCTCTACTTTAAAGAGTCCTCTCCTGCTGATGTTCAGGTGTATATCAGTATGTAGTGTCTCTACTTTAAAGAGTCCTCTCCCGCTGTATTTGTATAATATTGCAGTTGTTAAAAGTCAAGTCAGCAGAGATAAACTATCGTGCATTAAACCCAGGGCAACACGGTTGAGAAAGATTTCCTCTATAAGGATTTAAACTGTTGAAACTCAGTGAAGTCTTAAAGCTCTCCTCAATCCATTGAGTGACCGCAGAGACAGAGCAGCATGGCTGGCTTTAAAGAAAGAGAAAGACAGCAGGCGAACAATAGCTGGAGAGGAGAGAGTCCATCATTAGTATTCAGAGCTGTAGCTCCACTCAGGTAGCTACACTGAGAGGAGCTACTCTGTGTGAGGACACTTTATCACTCTCTAAATTAAAAAGCTAATGTTGGGCTATAAAGGAACTACAGCACGGTCACATGACTTCACGTCACCACCGCTAAGCTAAAGGCGGCTAATGTTGGGCTATAAAGGAACTACAGCACGGTCACATGACTTCACGTCACCACCGCTAAGCTAAAGGCGGCTAATGTTGGGCTATAAAGGAACTACAGCACGGTCACATGACTTCACGTCACCACCGCTAAGCTAAAGGCGGCTAATGTTGGGCTATAAAGGAACTACAGCACGGTCACATGACTTCACGTCACCACCGCTAAGCTAAAGGAGGCTAATGTTGGGCTATAAAGGAACTACAGCACGGTCACATGACTTCACGTCACCACCGCTAAGCTAAAGGAGGCTAATGTTGGGCTATAAAGGAACTACAGCACGGTCACATGACTTCACGTCACCACCGCTAAGCTAAAGGAGGCTAATGTTGGGCTATAAAGGAACTACAGCACGGTCACATGACTTCACGTCACCACCGCTAAGCTAAAGGAGGCTAATGTTGGGCTATAAAGGAACTACAGCACGGTACATGACTTCACGTCACACCGCTAAGCTAAAGGAGCTAATGTGGGCTAAAAGGAACTACAGCATGGTCACATGACTTCACGTCACCACCGCTAAGCTAAAGGAGGCTAATGTTGGGCTATAAAGGAACTACAGCACGGTCACATGACTTCACGTCACCACGCTAAGCTAAAGGAGGCTAATGTTGGGCTATAAAGGAACTACAGCACGGTCACATGACTTCACGTCCCACCGCTAAGCTAAAGGAGGCTAATGTTGGGCTATAAAGGAACTACAGCACGGTCACATGACTTCACGTCACCACGCTAAGCTAAAGAGGCTAATGTTGGGCTATAAAGGAACTACAGCACGGTCACATGACTTCACGTCACCACCGCTAAGCTAAAGGAGGCTAATGTTGGGCTATAAAGGAACTACAGCACGGTCACATGACTTCACGTCACCACCGCTAAGCTAAAGGTGGCTAATGTTGGGCTATAAAGGAACTACAGCACGGTCACATGACTTCACGTCACCACCGCTAAGCTAAAGGCAGGCTAATGTTGGGCTATAAAGGAACTACAGCACGGTCACATGACTTCACGTCACCACCGCTAAGCTAAAGGAGGCTAATGTTGGGCTATAAAGGAACTACAGCACGGTCACATGACTTCACGTCACCACCGCTAAGCTAAAGGAGGCTAATGTTGGGCTATAAAGGAACTACAGCACGGTCACATGACTTCACGTCACCACCGCTAAGCTAAAGGAGGCTAATGTTGGGCTATAAAGGAACTACAGCACGGTCACATGACTTCACGTCACCACCGCTAAGCTAAAGGAGGCTAATGTTGGGCTATAAAGGAACTACAGCACGGTCACATGACTTCACGTCACCACCGCTAAGCTAAAGGCGGCTAATGTTGGGCTATAAAGGAACTACAGCACGGTCACATGACTTCACGTCACCACCGCTAAGCTAAAGGAGGCTAATGTTGGGCTATAAAGGAACTACAGCACGGTCACATGACTTCACGTCACCACCGCTAAGCTAAAGGAGGCTAATGTTGGGCTATAAAGGAACTACAGCACGGTCACATGACTTCACGTCACCACCGCTAAGCTAATGGAGGCTAATGTTGGGCGTGATGACGTTTAGTCGTCCCATTTAGACGCTTGTTAGCAACCGCTTTGTTTAAATCCACCAGTGAGGAATCTACTGACATATTTTCAATTCTCTTCAGCCTGTGTTAACCTCAGACCTCATGTATATGTGTACTTGGTACCCTCTCTCTGCATCACATTAGCTGGCAGCGCTACGCTTTAGCATCAAAGCATGAATGCGTACTCTATCATTAGTGGCGACTTGTTAAAGACATTTGGTTTTATTTAGAAAAACTTCATGATTTTATAGCTTTCCTTTATCACGTGTTAATTGCCATCAGCAGACTGGCTTTCCACACGTACCCAAACTCTGTCCCGCTATAAAGAGGGCTTTAAAATGCCTGAGAGAAAGGTCATTTATTTGCAGCTGTATTTCCACACGCTCATAAACCTTTCAGTCACATTTCCTTTCTTTTGTTTGATAACTTTCCCTCTTCTTGTCTTACAGGAACGGCCTCCCATAAAACATAGATTTATAATGTAAAAGTGTATTTCATCCCATTAGTCGTCATGAATCCACTTTAGTGCAGACATCAAGGTCATTCCGCACCGAGGAGCTCTGTTGGCTCCTCGGTGTCTCCTCGCCACCTCTGATCTAAATCCTCTGGTTGTTTTTTAAGATGAAGACTCTGATCCTCCTCTTCCTCTTCTCTCCCTCACAGAGAGTCAACCTGTCCTTCGATTTCCCCTTCTACGGACACTTCCTGCGTGAAATCACCGTGGCAACTGGTGGTAAGTTTTCTCTCATTGGTGGTTATTATTGGACATGCTGTGCTTCACTTTCAACCAGCTGACGGACGTGCCGCCCCTTAGCCTATCGAACCTCGTCAAACACCTATTTGTGTACCTGAATATCACAAAACACGTTCGTCTCCGTGTTACAGATTAAATAACAACAACATTGTATATGACGGAGTTACAGCGAAATGAGAAGACAAGATAGTGTGTGGAAAACAAATGCAAATAAAACAAGACACAACGAAAGACAATAAAAATACATAAAACATTCAAATTAATTACCTTAAAAATGAATACCATAAAAACGCCTAACCGAAGGCTTTGTCAAAAAACGTAGGTCCTCAACGCAAAGGTTTGGAGACAAAACAGGAAGTTGGTTCAAGTATAATGCGTTGGAGCTCTAGCCAATAGCAGCGCCAGTGTACCGTAGTGATGTCACCATGTTCCTCTCCCCTTTAGTAAAGTCTAAACCCCTCATCTTTGCCATTGACGGTGAATCACGAGGGGAAAATGTCACGTTGTTGATACTGCGAGACACAACGTTTTATTTCTTCATGACTCCAGTTCGAACGCCGCTCTGAGGCTTCGTACTCTGATGTGATAATCGCTGGTCGGGGTGTTGTGGTTTCACCGCCAAGACTCAAGTGGAAAATTGCTTTGCACACTCTGGCAAACACGTCTGCTGTGACACACACACACACACACACACACACACACACACACACACACACCTCCTGACACCTCCTTATCCATGTCTATGAGGGTGTGTTGGCAGCATGTCTCCAGTTTCCAGTCCAAACTCATCCGTCTGGTTTCTCTTCCAGTTAGAAGTTCTCAGAGCGGTTTGTTTTGTCTGTCTCCCGGTCTCTCCTGGAGCGTAGAGCTGTTGATATTCTTGCATCAGACTCTCAGTGGAGTGTTTTTGTTCTGCGGTTTGTCCCAGACGAGCCTTTAAAACTTCATCATAGGAGACATAACTCGTGTGTAGTCGTTCCTAGGCTTTGGGAGCAATGGATTACAAGTAACGGGTATTTTGGACACGAAAAAAGGAAGGAACAGTTACATCAAAAATATCAGATTACTGGCACATGTCTTACATTTGGGGACCACTAGCAGGATTGCAGTGTTACTAAAGAAGAGCTCGTTGTGTGTCCTGTGAAGGATCACATCGTATTCCTTGTGTTGCAAAGGAATAACCGATCTCTGCATGTTCCGACCCGAGGAGAAGCCACCCCCAAAGAACAGGGTTTTAGTCTATTTTAGAATCGACTGAAACGCCACAACAAGCATATTAGCTTAGCTCCCTTTAGTGTCTTTCCGTATGTCTGTCTTCTGCTGCTGTCAATCCTCCTTAGCAACAGTCTGCTCTCCTTAGCAACAGTGTGTTATGGTGTATTAACCACGTCTGAAATGTCCAATCAGAATTGAGTATTCAACGACACCTTCTGTGGAGTTCAAAACAAGTCCGAAAATCATCTCCAGAGCCTCGAAGGAGACGGGGCTTTTCCCGCAGTAAGACATATCTCTGATTCTCTTGTTTTGCATCACTCAGCGGTACACAAACAACCTTTTTAATTTGTCTGAAAACCTCGTAAAACCAAAACAAATGTGTGTGTGTGTGTGTGTGTGTGTGTGTGTGTGGTTCAGTCAGAACAGCTTTGAGGCTCAGAGTAAATCCAAACAGCGCTCAGGACGGTGGAACTCGTTCAAACACAATATCTGCTCCTGTTATTCTTGGACAAATAAACAGACCTCTGGAGGAATGACTCTGCTCCTGAAACCATTCCTCTGCTCTCCCTCACCAGAGGAGGGAAGTAGTGGAGTACAAATACTTCGTTACTGGACTTAAGTACATGTTTCTGGTATCAGTACTTACTTTACTTATTTTTCTGAGAACTTTTTACTTTCTACTTCTTACATGTTGAACTCAAATACCTGTACTTTCTACTTCTCTCATGTTGAACTCAAATACCTGTACTTTCTACTTCTTACATGTTGAACTCAAATACCTGTACTTTCTACTTCTTACATGTTGAACCCAAATACCTGTACTTTCTACTTCTCTCATGTTGAACCCAAATACCTGTACTTTCTACTTCTTACACGTTGAACTCAAATACCTGTACTTTCTACTTCTTACATGTTGAACTCAAATACCTGTACTTTCTACTTCTCTGCATGTTGAACTCAAATACCTGTACTTTCTACTTCTTCATGTTGAACTCAAATACCTGTACTTTCTACTTATTACATGTTGAACACAAATACCTGTACTTTCTACTTCTTACATGTTGAACTCAAATACCTGTACTTTCTACTTCTTACATGTTGAACTCAAATACCTGTACTTTCTACTTATTACATGTTGAACACAAATACCTGTACTTTCTACTTCTCTCATGTTGAACTCAAATACCTGTACTTTCTACTTCTTACATGTTGAACTCAAATACCTGTACTTTCTACTTCTTACATGTTGAACACAAATACCTGTACTTTCTACTTCTTCATGTTGAACTCAAATACCTGTACTTTCTACTTCTTACATGTTGAACTCAAATACCTGTACTTTCTACTTCTTACATGTTGAACACAAATACCTGTACTTTCTACTTCTCTCATGTTGAACTCAAATACCTGTACTTTCTACTTCTTACATGTTGAACTCAAATACCTGTACTTTCTACTTCTTACAGTTGAACTCAAATACCTGTACTTTCTACTTATTACAGTTGAACTCAAATACCTGTACTTTCTACTTCTCTCATGTTGAACTCAAATACCTGTACTTTCTACTTCTTACATGTTGAACTCAAATACCTGTACTTTCTACTTCTTACATGTTGAACTCAAATACCTGTACTTTCTACTTATTACATGTTGAACACAAATACCTGTACTTTCTACTTCTCTCATGTTGAACTCAAATACCTGTACTTTCTACTTATTACATGTTGAACACAAATACCTGTACTTTCTACTTCTCTCATGTTGAACTCAAATACCTGTACTTTCTACTTCTCTCATGTTGAACTCAAATACCTGTACTTTCTACTTCTCTCATGTTGAACTCAAATACCTGTACTTTCTACTTATTACATGTTGAACTCAAATACCTGTACTTTCTACTTCTTACATGTTGAACACAAATACCTGTACTTTCTACTTCTCTACATGTTGAACTCAAATACCTGTACTTTCTACTTCTACATGTTGAACACAAATACCTGTACTTTCTACTTCTCTCATGTTGAACTCAAATACCTCTACTTTCTACTTCTTACATGTTGAACTCAAATACCTGTACTTTCTACTTATTACATGTTGAACACAAATACCTGTACTTTCTACTTCTCTCATGTTGAACTCAAATACCTGTACTTTCTACTTATTACATGTTGAACACAAATACCTGTACTTTCTACTTCTCTCATGTTGAACCCAAATACCTGTACTTTCTACTTCTCTCATGTTGAACTCAAATACCTGTACTTTCTACTTATTACATGTTGAACTCAAATACCTGTACTTTCTACTTCTTACATGTTGAACACAAATACCTGTACTTTCTACTTCTTACATGTTGAACTCAAATACCTGTACTTTCTACTTCTTACATGTTCTACTTGAGTAAAGGATGTGTGTACTTCTACCTGGGTAAAGGATGTGTGTACTTCTACTTGAGTACAGGATGTGTGTACTTCCACTCGAGTACAGGATGTGTGTACTTCTACTTGAGTACAGGATGTGTGTACTTCTCCTTGAGGAAAGGATGTGTGTACTTCTCCTTGAGGAAAGGATGTGTGTACTTCTACTTGAGTAAAAGATGTGTGTACTTCTACTTGAGTAAAGGATGTGTGTACTTCCACTCGAGTACAGGATGTGTGTACTTCTACCTGAGTAAAGGATGTGTGTACTTCCACTCGAGTACAGGATGTGTGTACTTCTACTTGAGTAAAGGATGTGTGTACTTCTACTTGAGTACAGGATGTGTGTACTTCTACTTGAGTAAAGGATGTGTGTACTTCTACTTGAGTAAAGGATGTGTGTACTTCTACCTGAGTAAAGGATGTGTGTACTGCTACTTGAGTAAAGGATGTGTGTACTTCTACTTGAGTAAAGGATGTGTGTACTTCTACTTGAGTAAAGGTGTGTACTTCTACTGAGTAAAGATGTGTGTACTTCTACTTGAGTAAAGATGTGTGTACTTCCACTCGAGTACAGGATGTGTGTACTTCTACCTGAGTAAAAGATGTGTGTACTTCTACTTGAGTAAAAGATGTGTGTACTTCTACTTGAGTACAGGATGTGTGTACTTCTACCTGAGTAAAGGATGTGTGTACTGGTGCCGTCCCTCTCCAGTATCCCCGTGTATACGCCCCCTCCCTTAGTGACGGACATAATGGATGAATGGCCTCCGAGTCGAGCGCCTCAGCTCTCTCGAGTACTGAGAAGCCGTCTCGTTTCCTCCACGCTGTCAAAGAAGTCTTTGATGTGGTTGCTTTTCAGGAGATTGCTGTTGTGTTGTTAAAGAGGCCCTGTCGTGCGTGTCGGGGTGTGTCCCACGCCCTGCGGTGTGTTCTCTAGGCGCGTGTAAGTGGTCTGTAGAATACTCAAATCCCAACGTTCAGGCACTGAAAGTGAACGAGAAGCAGCACCACGCGATAAGAGCGTTCTGGAGTTGCATGCTGGGTAATATGAGATGAGGAATGCATGGAGGCTGATAGACGTCTCTGCTCCATCCGATAAAGCATGAAGTTCACCTCACCGTAGACTCAACAGCGTTCCTCTGCGTCCAGCTCCCGGGACGCAGCAGGCTTTATCTGCTGCTCGAGCATCTCATCACGTTCCCAACACGCTTTGGATACGTCAGGAGGCGGTTCTGAGAGCAGGTGTTCATCTAAAGGACACGTCTGCTTCTGGGTTTCATGTTGCTAAGCGACGCAGACATGACTTAACGAGGAGGAATCATAATGTGGGAGTTTTCCAAGTGGCAGCTGGATAAGCAACGAGACGGTTCTGTTCACTTCCACGGGACACGCAGCGAGAGCGGTGTTTCAGCGCCTCGGACGTGAAGGTGGGTTTCCGGCCCGGCTTCATTTAGACTTCTCTCTGCGATCCTCTCTCCTCTCGAGCCGCGTGCTTCCACTCCTCGCTTCAGGCGGCCTCTTTATGTTCTGTTGAAGGCTCTGCAGCACAGAGGAAGGTGTGCTGGTGGGGATATCCGCTGCACGAGGTGAAGGACTTCTGAGTGGTTTAAGAGCATCGTTGATTTAAGAGTGGTTGGAGTCTGGGGAGCGCTGAGAGCACCGCTTAGCGTAGGCTAACACGGATCACAGGGGGGGGCGCAGCTCTAATATCATATATCACATATTTCTTTTAAAATTCACTCGATCGGTTCTGAGCCGTCCGCTCGGGTTCTGTAGCTTCTGCATGTGAACAGTCTGCAGGGTCACAAACCCTAGTGAACCCCGTAGACCAGGGGTCCCCAACCTCTTTCCCCGAGAGCCCCCCAATGACTCCTGTTGGAAGTTGCGCCTAACTGGCGAATCGGATGCTCTGAATCGGAAGCCAACTTCAGCGGCGTTTGTTTTTGTTCCGCAGCGTGAGCAACAACGAGCCCATCTTTAATATCTGCTGACTCAGCTCAACTCTCCGGCAGGTGTGAAAGTGAAGCCCGTTAGATTGTGAGTGTAAAGTGTGTTCCCACGTGTTTACCGGCTGCAGCTCATCTGTCCGTGTCTCGGGGCGAACGCTTTGGGAGAGTTAAAATAATCTGTGGTTTCCGGCCCTCTCTGATCGACGAGGAGTGAACAAGAGGGCGGGAAGGAGACTGGAGTGACCGCTCGCTCAGCATGTCTTCCTTTCAGACAGCTCAGATGTCTCCTTCTGTTTCTGATCATATGTGATAACAGGTGAAGCAGCGAGGGGCTCAGGGGGGGGCACGGGGGGGCTAGGAGGAGACTCCACTTCCCTTATAGCAGCGAGGGGCTCAGGGGGGGGCACAGGGGGGCTAGGAGGAGACTCCACTCCCCTTATAGCAGCGAGGGGCTCAGGGGGGGGCACAGG
>CM070496.1:16547017-16564517 GCA_036324585.1 Champsocephalus esox | reverse complement strand
AGAGTCCTCTCCTGCTGATGTTCAGGTGTATATCAGTATGTAGTGTCTCTACTTTAAAGAGTCCTCTCCTGCTGATGTTCAGGTGTATATCAGTATGTAGTGTCTCCACTTTAAAGAGTCCTCTCCTGCTGATGTTCAGGTGTATATCAGTGTGTAGTGTCTCCACTTTAAAGAGTCCTCTCCTGCTGATGTTCAGGTGTATATCAGTATGTAGTGTCTCCACTTTAAAGAGTCCTCTCCTGCTGATGCTCAGGTGTATATCAGTATGTAGTGTCTCCACTTTAAAGAGTCCTCTCCTGCTGATGTTCAGGTGTATATCAGTATGTAGTGTCTCCACTTTAAAGAGTCCTCTCCTGATATTATCTCCCTGCGTCGTTTCCTCAGCTTTTTATCCACCATTTCTAAACGTTTCCTGTCGTTCTTCTCTCTCGGCTCCAGATCTCCCGTTTGCTTTCAGTCTCTGCAATTATACCCCATTACACTTCGAGCGAATGTGAGCGAAAGGAGCGACCCTTCAAACCCTGTGTGTGTGTGTGTGTGTGTGTGTGTGTGTGTGTGTGTGTGTGTGTGTGTGTGTGTGTGGTTCCCTTCCACACCAGAGGCTGTACAATCTACCCCAGCTTCAATAGCTCCAGGACGGGTAGACGACCTCCATGTGACCTCTACCGAGTCATTAGTGCAAAGATAATCCCCTCACCAGAGGGAGCGTTTACTCTCAGGTTGCTGCCTCTCGTTCGGGGCTTTGATCAGGCGTCTGGAGCGTGATGGAGGCAGCGTCCAGTCACATGAGAAGAACCACACACCAAGGAGAGGGTCAGGTTCAGTTGAATGGTTTTAAAGGGTCCCTGTTCTGCTGTTTGGGGGGTTCCCCTTCCCGTTACTGCGTTCTGCTGTTTGGGGGGTTCCCCTTCCCGTTACTGGGTTCTGCTGTTTGGGGGGTTCCCCTTCCCGTTACTGCGTTCTGCTGTTTGGGGGGTTCCCCTTCCCGTCACTGCGTTCTGCTGTTTGGGGGGGTTCCCCTTCCCGTTACTGCGTTCTGCTGTTTGGGGGGTTCCCCTTCCCGTTACTGCGTTCTGCTGTTTGGGGGGTTCCCCTTCCCGTTACTGCGTTCTGCTGTTTGGGGGGTTCCCCTTCCCGTTACTGCGTTCTGCTGTTTGGGGGGTTCCCCTTCCCGTTACTGCGTTCTGCTGTTTGGGGGGTTCCCCTTCCCGTTACTGCGTTCTGCTGTTTGGGGGGGTTCCCCTTCCCGTTACTGCGTTCTGCTGTTTGGGGGGGTTCCCCTTCCCGTTACTGCGTTCTGCTGTTTGGGGGGGTTCCCCTTCCCGTTACTGCGTTCTGCTGTTTGGGGGGGTTCCCCTTCCCGTTACTGCGTTCTGCTGTTTGGGGGGTTCCCCTTCCCGTTACTGCGTTCTGCTGTTTGGGGGGTTCCCCTTCCCGTTACTGCGTTCTGCTGTTTGGGGGGGTTCCCCTTCCCGTTACTGCGTTCTGCTGTTTGGGGGGTTCCCCTTCCCGTTACTGCGTTCTGCTGTTTGGGGGGTTCCCCTTCCCGTTACTGCGTTCTGCTGTTTGGGGGGTTCCCCTTCCCGTTACTGCGTTCTGCTGTTTGGGGGGTTCCCCTTCCCGTTACTGCGTTCTATACGTTTCTGTATACGGTCTGAAAAGCATGGAGACATCACAGAGAGACACTCCATGCTGATGTACACCTGTAGCGTGGCGTGGGGACAACATTAGGGGAACCCAATAATACGTCCTTTCTTTGGGTCGGGGTGCGGTCAATAGCGTTCACACCGCAGTACTTTTCCCACAAAGGTTCATCAGAACTTGGTTCATGAGAACTCTTTAGTTCACTTCTTCTTCTTCTGCTTTGGGTTTACTGGCAGGCCGCAACCCACTTCACGGCGTATACTGCCACCCCGGAGGCCCCGGCCGGAAGTCCCCGGAGTTGGGGAAAGGCTTCAGTAGCAGCTGCTGGGAGTCCCAGCAGCTGCTACTGAAGCCTTCCGAGTGAAATCGCCAGAACACCGACACCTCCTCATCTCCTCCGCTCCCATGTTTTATTTTGTGTTGCCATAAGTTAGTCTCTCTGCGTTTCTGCGCTGGGCTAATGCTAATGCTAATGCTAATGCTAAATGCTAATGCTAGGATAATAAAATGGCGGCTTCACAAAACCTTTTGGGAGTGTGACGGGGCGTGGTTTGCAATCCGCCCAGCCAATCAGACACAGGAAGCTTTTCTCCCACGAAAGCCCCTGCTCTCTAGCGGGGACGGGAAAGGGGCTGAAAAAGGTTCTCATGAACTCATTTTAGTTCCGGCTCTTTTTGGTGTGAACGGAACTGAAGTGGGGAAAGTACTGCGGTGTGAACGCGCCTAATGTAATAACGTAACCAGATGAGTGATTACAGCACCCGGTATCAGATGCAGGACTCACACACGCCTGCTATCTAACCGACAGGTCCGCACGCACTCTCCAGCCCAAACTCTAATAAGCATTCATTCACAACTAAATCAGGAGACCTTTCACGTTGTACGTCCGACGCGCTCCAGTCTGGGCATCGGCCTGTCGTCAGATTGTATCTGTTGCTGCTGTAGCGGAAGTTTAGTGATTTTGATGAAATCCTCCAAATCTCCACCCTCCATAATTGCACTTGCTTCAGTTGCTTGCTCCTTCCTACCGGCGCTGAGAGAGGGGCAGGGACGCTATCTATCTTCTATCGATTAGATTTATGATTAGAAAATGATAAAAGTAGGGAGACATGTGGATATTATCCGACTGAACACAACGTGCGTTTATCTAACAGGTTCGTTTTCCACAGACCTTACTTCGAGCTATTTTCCTAAATCCTGTGGAGAAATCCCGTTGCTTTCTGTCGAGGGAAACCGAGCGCAGCTTACTTCGGGTTTCAGGACGTAAGTTGATGCGATTTGATTGGATTGTGAGGCAAGGGAAGCCAGCCGCCTCTGGCTTCCCTTGGCATGGCCCTGACCAATCACAGGTCGGCAGGGCCATGACGTGAGCCTTGTCTGATTGGTCAATCCCTCCATTTGTTTTCACCAAGGGAAGCCAGATTCAGCTGGCCTCCTCTCGCAGCAGAGAGTGCAATATACTGTTCCACCATCACGTCTAGAGGGGCGCTGTTTCACTCTTTGTAAAACACTCAGTGAGAATGGGGGAGAGACGGGCCGGCAGCAACACGCGGCTAAGGACCTCCGAAACTAAACAAAGTGTTTTTATTTATTTATTAAAATTATAACTACAAAAAGAATGGGTTCCCTCGGCCTCCGGGAGAAAAGGCCACTGGTACACACCTGAACATCAGCCGCACGTGTCCTCTTTAAAGCACCGGTCTGTTCAAGCCGTAGCTCATTGGTGGAGCAAACACAAGCATCTCGGGGATCCACGCTTCACATGTACTCTCTCGATCAACCCAACCGTGGTTTAGATTACACTCGGATCTGTTTCGGCGTGATGCCGTCGAGGTGGAGAACAGAGCATGCAGAACGTATGAATACTCAACCGTGAAAAGTAAAGACGGGAACATGGCGTGACGGAAACCATCCTCTGGCTCGGGCTCGTGCAGATGTGTGGAAGAGGAACAGCCCTTTTGAGATGTGTCCGATCAATCCCTCCTTCCCCCCGGCTGACGACTTGCTGCTTCAGATATTAGGAAGGCAGCTCTTTGCTCACGGTCTGATTGACTCTGATCCTCACCAGATAGCGGGCTGACGTCCGACAGCAGCGTCCTCCTCTCTCTCCGCAGGGCCCAGTTTGTCATCTCTGTTTCTCTTTCTCCCTCCTTTAATGCAGACGTCAGGAGGAGGACGATCTACGAGTATCATCGCGTGGAGCTGACGAAGACGAAGATCACCAACTTCACCGCCGTGGAAATTATGCCTCTAGCCAGTAAGGAGGCTTTGTTCAAACAGCCGTTCTTTCATTGTCATTTTTCACATGTTATACATAAATGCAGCCGATCGAAATGTGCCCACTCCTCTATTGCATGTATTGTCCTGAGTCGAGGCCGTCCTAAACGATATCAGGGCTGTCAAATAATATCTATGAACAACTTTATAGCCATCAGTGTTAATACATGGACTCCTTAGTATCTGAACCCCGAACATGTTGAATACCCTAAAGTGTTATGATAGAAGTGTATAGAAGGGTCTCCAGCTCACTGCCGGGTGTTAACCTGCATATGTTGGGCGATTAGTACAATTAGCATGAATTAGCATTATAGCATTAATTAGCATTGTAGCATTAGCATTGTAGCATTAGCATTAATTAGCATTATAGCATTATAGCATTAGCTTGAATTAGCATTATAGCATTATCATTAATTAGCATTACAGCATTAGCATTAATTAGCATTATCATTAATTAGCATTATATCATTAGCATTAATTAGCATTATAGCATTAGCATTAATTAGCATTATAGCACGTGGACAATAGTTGGTATTTGGCCGATTCGGACAGTTTCTCAGTGGTTACGGGGGTTATCGGGGATTTCTGGAATTATCAAGATAAAGAAATTGCAGTTTTAACCAGAAAGTGGTTAAAACTCTATGTGGACTGATTCTGACTAACGAGTAGTGGTGCGACTGTGTGGACAATTATTCTTCAAATAAATAAGCAATCAGTCCGTTTCAGATAGAATAGAATTCCTTTATTGTCATCGCACCAGGTTCAACGACATTTAAAAAAGCAATCCTCGCAGTGCATTTCCACATAAAACGAATAAATATATTATCTATATAAACATATACACATTAAACATGCTCACACATCCATACATGCCCGCACATTATTTAAATACAGTTTACAAAACAACACGGGGATGATATTTTGCATCTCATGTTCATAAGTTAATACAACTATTACAAAGTAGTGCAGTTGGAAGTCGTAGCGAGATGATCCAGAATCCCCTAAATCTCCAAATCCACCTAAAATTCATCCAAATCAGTCCGCCTCTTTCTGGGGCCGTAAACTGTCATATTTGACCCTGAAGATGTCAGAAATGGACTGGACATCCTCAATGACCCCAAAACCACTCCGAAACTGTCCAAATCAGCCAAGCCATTGTTTAGCTAGTTCAGGGGGGTCAAACTGAAGGCCCGGGGGCCAAATCCGGCCCTTGACTTCATGTCACGTGGCCCCACAAGAGCTTGCAAAGAATATAATATGTTTATTATACGGTTACATGATGATTTACAGAAGCACGTTGCCCATAAACTACATGTCCCACAATGCATCTGGAATTAGATTTTTTTTCTCAGAATTTGACTTTTTCTTAAACATTTTACTTTTCTTTTTAAATCCTTTTGTGACATTCCCTCTGAAGAGACTTGCAATTATTTGCCCCAGACTTCTGCTTTCAGACGTAGTTAATTACTAAGTTATTACCCTATCCGATAATAATCCAATGCAGAGGCAATGATGTAATATAATACATTATTTTATATATGAGTTACACCCGGCCCTTTGAGTGCAGCCATAAAGCTGATGTGGCCCGCAACACGTTGGGGTATCCCACAGTTCAGGACTCTATGATCTGCATATGACGTCATGTGTCGATGAGCGTTTGTTTTCCAGCACATCGATCCAGCTGTTGACCCGTTTCCTCTCCCCTCTCCAGCCTGTCTGCAGTTCACCAGCTGTGGAGAATGCATTTCCTCTCAGATCAACTTCAACTGCAGCTGGTGCCATCGCCTCAACAGGTGGGGCTGCTTTCAGGGTCAACGCACCAATAAGTCAGGTTTTAGCACCCTATTGAAATCCAGAGGGGGCCAGAGCACGCACACACTTGAGAGCCTGGACATGTTGGTGAAGATGCACTTAAATTAGGATTAGCACGGGGGAAATGGCTCAACAGCGCCACCTAGATCAAAGCCCCATATATGGATGTGTTTCGAGTGAGAAAGGCTCAGATCAGAGTGTCTTTAATATGTCTTTAGATGTCTTTAATATGTCTTTAGATGTCTTTAATATGTCTTTAGATGTCTTCTCAGTGAAGATCCACTTTAATGCAACACTGAGAACAAAGCATTCATTCCTCACGTGTTTGCAGGGTATATGATCCGTTATCTAAATAGTTGGTTATACTTCTGTGGATCTCCTAATTGTTCCAGAGCATACGGAACGCTTTCGTTGACCTTCTGGAGGGAATCAAGCCGCACCGAGAGAAGACACGACAGGAGAGGAACACTGCAACACGCACAACAAGGACTCTTTAAGAGACTGTTATTCAGTTATTAAACTTTAGTTTTGTTTGTGTGTAATGCAGAAACATCACATTGGACTTGTGGCTTTTCTTGGCTTGTCCCAATGATAGAAAACACAGGATCATAAATCAAAGCGTGAAATGCAACAGTCATGGTTACGACGTGCAGACGGGTGTGTAGTCTCCTGAAAAGCCTCAGCCGTTTCCCAACTGATCCGTTTACTCCCTGAACACACGAGGCTTTCACTGGATGCAGAACCCAGACAGATGTGTCACAACATGCATCGGTGCTACGTTCCTCAGCACTCAGCTCCATAATCCTCCCTCCTCTCAAACGGTGTCCGCAGAGCGTCAGAATGTCAGAACGTCCAGCTGTCAGGACGTCCTGCTGTCAGGACGTCCAGCTGTCAGAGCGTCAGAACGTCCAGCTGTCAGAGCGTCCAGCTGTCAGACGTCCAGCTGTCAGAGCGTCAGAACGTCCAGCTGTCAGAGCGTCCAGCTGTCAGGACGTCCAGCTAGCGTCAGACGTCCAGCTGTCAGACGTCAGCGTCAGGACGTCCAGCTGTCAGAGCGTCCAGCTGTCTGAGACGTCCAGCTGTCTGGACGTCCAGACGTCCAGCTGTCAGGACATCAGAACGTCCAGCTGTCAGAGCGTCCAGCTGTCAGGACGTCCAGCTGTCAGAGCGTCCAGCTGTCAGAGCGTCAGAACGTCCAGCTGTCAGAGCGTCCAGCTGTCAGAGCGTCCAGCTGTCAGGACGTCCAGCTGTCAGGACGTCAGGACGTCCAGCTGTCAGGACGTCCAGCTGTCAGAGCGTCAGAACGTCCAGCTGTCAGGACGTCCAGCTATCAGAGCGTCCAGCTGTCAGGACGTCCAGCTGTCAGAGCGTCAGAGCGTCCAGCTGTCAGAGCGTCCAGCTGTCAGAGCGTCAGGACGTCCAGCTGTCAGGACGTCCAGCTGTCAGGACGTCAGGACGTCCAGCTGTCAGGACGTCCAGCTGTCAGGACGTCAGGACGTCCAGCGTCAGGACGTCAGGACGTCCAGCTGTCAGAGCGTCCAGCTGTCAGAGCGTCCAGCTGTCAGGACGTCCAGCTGTCAGGACGTCCAGCTGTCAGAGCGTCCAGCTGTCGGGATGTTCTCGGGGAGACACTTCTGTAGCGGCTCAAATATGATCTTTGCTTTGAAGTGCTCTTTGAAGCGCTCTCAGGGAGGAGGAGCTGAGGTCGGCTGAACAGGTGTGAGCTGAATGAGATGCTCTCAGACGGCTTCAGCTCCGTGGCTCCCAGGTGGCTCTGATACTGACCGAGTGGACTCATCCGGATGTCCAAAGGGACACATGTCCTGCATTAAAGAGGCCCTATGCGGCTTTAGGGTGTGTTCTGTAGGTGTGTGTGTGTAGAGCAGGGGTCAAACCCAAACACACCGTGGGCCAACATCAACACATGGGCACCGTTAGGGAAAGTATTGTCCTAGACTCCTAGATAGGACGTACAGGACCGACCCTGACGTCTGTTATCCTCCTTCACAGGCTGCTTGAGCCATAATGTTATTGTTCCCATTCTGTGACCGGGCACCACGAGGTCACAGATGGTCTGTGTTGTGGGCGCACTGGGACACTTCCTTCTTTGTTGTGGGCGCACTGGGACACTTCCTTCTCTGCTGTTTGTGGACTCCAAGGTCTGACATATTCGAGGACACAAGTGACTCAGTGTGCCCAACTGTCCAAGCTATCTTATCAGACATGTTGATTCCTCTGTGAAGCCAGTTCAACGGGCTGACGAGAGAGAGGCGCTCCAGACTTGACGTGGAACTCCCCCGTGCGGTCAGACCGTGGCTGTGGGACCGTGATGTGAACCTCCGGCCGTTACTCCAAATGAACCTCCCACTGCATGCTGCACAGAGGTTTCCTTTACAGGTGCTAGTGGAGGGCCGGACTGGTTCATGTTTACTGCAGAACGTATTGAAATGAACTTAATGCACATATTAAACCTGGAACTAACAAAGCTTAAACTATTGCTATAGAAACAACATTAAATAATCAGCTGCATTCATTTCTCACGGCTCTATCTGCAGCTTCTCAGAGTCACTTCTTATGAGTACATTTCCCCTCAGGCCGACAGCAGCTTCAACAAAACTATTCCCTCAGAGAGAAACCAAACATGTCCTGCTGTCCTGAGAGAAAGTGCAGAAGGAAGCATCCTTTGAAGTCAGTGTGCTGCTCTGATGCTAGCTCAGACACTTGGCGTCTCATCAGGGTGCAAGGTCATCAATGTTTGGGCTCAAGGTCATCAATGTTTGGGGTCCGGCTCTGAGCGGAGGAGACCCTCAGGATGGAGTGAAGGTGCAATATACCGGCGGGCCAGATTAATAGCGATTAGAAATTATCCTGCGGGCCGAAATTAAATCCACCACGGCCCTGATTTGGCCCCCGGGCCTCGAGTTTGACACGTGCTATAAATGGTCTGCAAACGCTAAAATCCATGTTTTCACCTCCAGGAAATCCACAGAAATATAATCAGCAAGTGTTTGATGACAGATTCATGTAGTATATCTTGCAAAAATGTCTAAAATGTGGAGATTTTAAGTTTTTCTCTGTTTTATATCAAATTAAAGAAGATATGTTGAGACGCATTTTGGATTTTAAGGGCGTTTATCACCGTTTTCTAGCTAAACTTAAACATCTCGCACACAAACACGTGTCAGCCTCTCAAAAGACTTCCAGAGACGCGCTAACCGACAGAATGCGGACATGCTTCCCCTCGGCGACGTCATGGAGACACGCTGCATGCTTTGAGCACTGATCTCATTAAGCTGCATTCTAATTGGCTTCCTCGCTGTGTTAATGTCTCCCTCTTTGTACCCTGCCCTTCCTTTGAAGCACGCTTTAAAGCAGGTGCTAATTCAAACCGGGGGGTTAACGAGAGGCGCGGAGAGAACGACCCGACGAGCTGGGAGGTTCCGGCGAGGTCACGGGACGTTGACTTTCTCAAAAGTACTGAAATGCACCCGGTAACTGTTGGTGTTCAGACGGTAGTCAAGGCAACGTCTGAAGGGCGCGCGGCTCAGAGACACGGCCTTACAGGGAGTGCTGCAGGTACCTGAATGCACCAGGGAGGGGTTTGAGGACCCCGTGAGCCTCTCCGAAAGCACGGTTATGGCCAGTTACGGTCCTGTTTCGCCATAAATCTCCTTTCCTCGCCCAAAACGAAGGACCTCGGTGTCAAATCGTACGTTTCTGGCTGCGTAGAAACCACAGTGAGACGTCAGGAATTACCAAAAGAATGCATTAGTACTAGGGATGGGAACGATTCATCGAATATTCGAAATTATTCAGGTATTGGAAAATGAGAATATGAGTTACGAATATTTTTATTTTTATTTTTATTTTCATTTTGTTGATGTTGGGAGGGATGCCTAAGTTGATTACATACGCTCGAGTGGAATCATTCAGTGCCGTAGCTGAGTGTGTCAGGTCTAAAGCCGGTGCTCTGCTCCGCTCACGGCCCCTCACAGCGGGCGGAGCTGCAGCTGCTGATCTCTCTCTCTGTCCGGTTAGACTTCACTCGCCTTTATGTCCAAATCCATCAGATCTAGTTCTAGCCAACGATACGGCTGCTGCCCCTCCCCACAGCAGACCACAGACCCAGATCCCAGCTGAGAGGGTCTTCTCTACAGCTGGCCCGAATCGCCTCCGCACCGCCTCTCCCCTGCATGCTGCGCATCGGCCCTGTTACAGGTTGTTGATCTCTGTTGTCACGGGTTACGTTACCCTGACCCTTTATGCTGTGCGTGTTTGATCCCTCTTTAATTTAAAAACCAAGTGATGTTTTTCAGCATGGGAGCTGTAGGCCTAGAGCCGTCAACTGTTCACACTGTGATCACCAGTTCATTCATTCGACTTGGTTTCTAAACTTATCTCAACATGTATTAATTTATTTTTCAAAATTGGGGGTTGAATATTCGAATATACATTTGCTTTCAAATTCCCATCCCTAATCAGTCGAGGTGACGGCTAGTTCATTCGGCTATCATAGAAGACCATGTGGTTTATTGTCCACGATGCTTCTGATAAGCCCCACATTTTAACGTTTCGTGTTTTAACAAGACGCATCCAAAGAAGCAGTGAAGGCGGGACAAAGTGCTTTCAGGGTTCTAGGACTCAGTCCTAAAGGAGTGGACCTCCGAGTCGCTCGAAGCACGAAGGACAGGATCGATAAGAGCGTGAGCTCAAAGGTCTGGAAGTCTCACTCGACTTCCTGTCCCTCTCGGGAGGTCACGTATCCAACAGGGACAGGAAGTCGAGTGAGACTTCCTGTCCCTCTCGGGAGGTCACGTATCCAACAGGGACAGGAAGTCTCACTCGACTTCCTGTCCCTCTCGGGAGGTCACGTATCCAACAGGGACAGGAAGTCTCACTCGACTTCCTGTCCCTCTCGGGAGGTCACGTATCCAACAGGGACAGGAAGTCTCATTCGACTTCCTGATGGAGATGGACTGCTTTACGTGCGGCTATTGTTATGTGTTATTCGCACACAGCTAAGGTCGTTGTCGTTCGAGTGCATTTCTCTCTACGTCGCCCAGCTGCAACGAGCAATACTGAGCAGTCGGCCCGACAGATTAAAAGTGATCTGCTTTGCAAAGTAAGACGGGAACCTGTGGGCGAGTCACGGAGGATTAGCCTCTCTCTTATTCCCAGCACCCGTTTCTCCCGTTCAGACGGGGCAGATCTGAGAGGCCGTCCATCGCCCTACCGTTAAAGAGACACGCGTTATCGAACCGCTCCCAAAGAAACGACATCCTGAGGAGCGAGCGGTCGATAGCACTTCCAAGCCCTCGAGACGCGCATCCGAACGACGCGACAGAAGGATGCTTGTTCGTCTCCTCTCCACCTGGACGCACCTGAACAGATGTGCTCTTCTCCTGGCACTCTCGTCTCGAGGAAACATCCGTCGGTTCCACCTGAACTTCATTCCTGCCTATCGTTGTAAACCTCACCGCAGGGCGTAGAAAGTAGGACCCTGACTTTGTTTTTGAACTTTTTTAAATCTGTCCCGTCTTTGTTTCGTGTTGATATTTCCAGTCAGAGCGTCACCAGCTTCATCGACCTTTGCCTGCCAAAGAAACGGCCTTCAGGCGTTTAGGTGAAGTGTTCTTAAGTCATGACACTTAAAGCTGAGACATAACCCTTTGATCTTCAATGTGGGATTACTTTATCCACAAAAAGCCATATGTGGGACTTTACGTTGATGTTTGGAGCTGTGAGCGGTCTCATCAGCGGTGGTGGCGAAGTCGATAGGGACTGGAAGGTCACCAGTTCAAGTCTCGGCAAGACCAAGTGCGACCGAGGTGTCCCTGAGCAAGGCAGCCCTACACCGCTCCCCGGGCGCCGTGCATACTGGCAGCACACTTCTCCTAACCAGACTTACAACCTTGAGACCTCAGAAATCGGGAGCATTTCAAAACCACCGCGGAGGGGGGGTGCTAGTGGATCGCCGGAGCGGTATTAGATTAACATTAACTTGCGTATTGTAGTTGTAAGTGCACTGCCATGCGGCCTGAAGCAGCATCCTTGATGGAGCGTGTGGGCTGGACCTGTATTCGGACCGGAAAGGAGGAGCAGAGGGTCGAGTTGTCGATTCTTGTTCTTGTTCTTGCCTCACCCTCTCAGACTTTCAGTTGCGCGCGCTACTAAAGAGACGCGCTACCATGGAAACCAAACTATGGTGTAGCTGCATTAAAGTCCGAGTGGAAACAGTCCTTTCGTTACATAGAACCTGTACTCGGTAATGACAATAAGTTCACTCTCAGCGTGTGAACGTGGACACGGGTCCAAGATGCACGGCTGACCACAAGGGGTTAAATAGTAACTCGTATTTAAATGACAACAGGCCATCGCTAACGAGATGGCTGGATGTCTTTAGCGGACTAGTCAGACAGATACCACACGTTAGCTGACCTGTACGTAGAAGCTAACGTTTACTCACTAGGCAACTGGCTTGGCCTCTGGTTAACTGGTTATTATAAAGTGTCCTCGTCTCATAGCGGAGACTCTACAGAGTATTCAAGTGTCCTCAGATGAGAGGACGCTTTGACCCAGAACTGGGCGAAGTGTTGGCGCTGAATAATGTGAATATGAAGCTTCTTCTTTGTGACTAACGGTGAGTCTCGTCTCCCCTCAGATGCTCCAGTGGATTCGACCGCCATCGGCAGGACTGGGTGGACAACAGCTGTCCGGAGGAGGTGAGACGGCAGATAACGCTAACGAGACATAATAATCGAACAGTGAAAGGTGTGTTGGAGCTAACGCACATCATGTCTCCTCTCACAGACGAAGGACAAGCTGTGTGACATCGTGGACACCACCCGTCTCTACCCCTCCACCACCTCCACCGCCTCCAGAACTACAGCCAGGATCAGAGAGGCGACTGGGGGGGGCGACGGGCTCCACCGCCCAGTCACCAACCAGCGTTCCCACTGAAGGTAAGTGTTGGGAACATCCTGAGTGTCCTCCTCCAACATGAGAGCAGCATGCTAACAAGGGTACCAGCTGCAGCTGTGAACATGACAGGATGTGTGAGGACCCAGAAGAGCATCAGTTTTCAAAAAAAGTCATAATTTTAAGAAAAATTCAGAATCTTTTGAAAAAGTCAGAATTGTACAATTTAGAGAAATTTTAGATTTTCAGAAAAAAGCCAACAAATGTTGTCGTGTTGTGATGACTCCTTCCCTCTGGAGAGGATCAGAAACAAGGATCCTGAGGTGAAGCTCGAGCCGGAGACGAGGGAGAGTCTCTAACAGTAAATGTCGTAAAGGCTTCGACTGAAGAACAAAGCGAGTCTCGTCCAAACTGAACATGTGTACTTTATATTAATATAATCCCAACAAGGAGGGTGGAAGGCGGGGAGGGAGCGTGCTTGAATATATAGCTGTCCACTTATGACAGACAATGCATCCAGATGGGAGGCCTCAGCTGTGTCTGTCCTTCCTCGGGGTGAATTAGACCCGGCGACGCCGACCCGTGGTCATCCATCTCTCCTATTCCTTTTCTGTAATAATGGATCCGTGATTCTCCTCCCGCCTCGTCCTCTTTAACGGGTTCTCCGCGTGATTACGGAGCGTTGGCTTTCAGCGTTTCACCAATGTACCTTTTTCTGAAGGCCGAGCTTAAAGTGGAATTAGATTCAGCGCCTGCTTTTGTCACAGTTTGGGAGTTTAGTCGGGCGCTCTGATCCAGGTATTGATTTGTATTAGAGCTTGTTTTATTACCCGGATCTCTTCTCTCTCTCTCTCTCTATCCGCTGGCTCTTTCTCGCGGGGGAAAAAGGGCCGATCTGACGTTATATTACGGTTAGTCGAAAAGAGGCTGGAGCTTTCTTACGTTTAGTCAAATATACCCCATCATTTTACAAAAGGCCCTCGCTTGGCGGTATATTCCTGTAAGGCTAAAATAAACATGTCTTCAAGGTGGGGGAGGTCATTCACTCCAGATACACTCGTTGTTATATTCCATGGATGCTCTCAACGTCCCGACAGCAATGAATATCTGAAGTGCTGTGAAGCCGTGGCGCTGTAAAAAGCTCGACCAATCATCTGAGCCGGCTGAAGTAACTGATGGCCTACCTGCCTGTCAGCCCTCCATCGGGGCACACACTGATCTCTGCCCTCATTGGTCATGTGCGCGTTCCTGTGTGTTGGGGGAGGGGCTCTGTGAGGTGTTGGGGGAGGGGCTCTGTGAGGAAGTGGCACATTTGTTCCGGTTGTGTATTTTCAGATTCCAGCCACTCGAGCTGGTTTCTCCAGAATGACCTACCCCACCTTTAACATCTATTTTTAACGATGTTCCCTTTTACTGTTTACTTCCTGTGTTGTTAAATTAACCAGAACTTCTTTCTGCGCACACAGTCCTCCTTAGCAACAGTCTGTTCTCCTTAGCAACGGTCTGTTCTCCCTAGCAACGGTCTGTCCTTCTTAGCAGCGGTCTGTTCTCCTAGCAATGGTCTGTCCTTCTTAGCAACGGTCTGCTCTCCATAGTAACAGTCTGTTCTCCCTAGCAACGGTCTGTCCTTCTTAGCAACGGTCTGCTCTCCTTAGCAACGATCTGCTCTCCCTAGCAATGGTCTGCTAGCTGAAAGAAACAGACCTCCTTAATGTCCAAATGGACCAATCAGCATCGAGTATTCAACTAAACTGTGCTATAGAGAGCCACAGTCCTAAAACCCGAAAGTAAACTCCTTCCGGTTCATTCCATCATAAATCTATCGATTATGTTTATGATTAGAAAATGATAAAAGTAGGCTAGACATGTGGATATTATCCGGCTGAACAAAACGTGATCGGTCTCTTCAACGTGTCTCAACCACAGACCTGATTTCCAGCTATTTTCCAAATCCTATGGAGAGATCCCGTCGTGGGAACCGGAAGTGGGAAAATGCTAACTTGCTTCCGGGTTTTAGGACGCGTCACTGTGGCGCTCTCTAGTGAAGCACATAAAGGAAATATGGCTATTTGTGAAACATATATGACATAACACTAAGACTGGACGTGTGCCGTGGATAAGGACTGAACAGAAGATGATTTATAAAAGAGTCGTCTCTCATTGACAGATGTTCTGCTGCTTTGAGGTTAACCCGGAGCATACATCAGAAGAGTGCTCAGACTAGATCATGTAGATCTTCTTTGAACGCCCAAACAAAAGCCAAGGTGTCCTCTAAGGTTCGTTTACTTCATTACTGTGTGTTCTGTTGTCTCCAGAGACGTTAGAGTTACGACTCCTTCATTGAGCCAAGGTTCTCGTTGTTCCCTGTTCGACACTTCTCAAACAGAAACCCTTCATTGTTCCCGTAAAGGGAGGCGTTCACAGCAGCAAGGAGGAGAGCGAGACGTACGTATTAAATAAAACGAGTAAAGACAAGTAGACTAGGAGCCTGTAATACTCATAATGATAATAATATATTACGCATCAGAGAAGCCTTAGTATTCATCACACACTGATCCTACGCGCCTTTGATTTTTCTGATGAGATAAATACGGAGAAGAAGAAGAAGGAAAATGCTGATACAAAGCTGTTGGATATTGCATTTTGTAGAAACACTAGAGAATATATATATATATATATACGATTACAATTTGTAATCAGCTTAATCACAGTTTAAAAAATAATTAATCAGATTAATCTCCATTCGAACTACACCCACACACACACACACCCACACACACACCCCCACGCGCACACACACACACACACACACACACACACACCCCCACTCGCACACACACACACACACACACACACACACACACCCCCACGCGCACACACACACACACACACACACACACACACACACACCCCCACTCGCACACACACACACACACACACACACACACACACACACACACACACACACACGCCGTTTCTCAATCTCGAGGATACTGGCTTCCAAGCCAATATATCAAGGATGCTACGTCATCGAGTGCCGCCGAAGGACTGTTCCAATCTCCAGCATACTTGGAATTCCACCGAGGCCGCGTCCTCGTTTTGGGGGAAACTTCGAGGCTGCACATGGGTAGACTTCGCGTCCTTAGAATCCCCACAATACTTTGCACACGGACCAATTTCAAAAACCCTTGCGGAGAATGGCTGAACCGACGCAGCACACATTGAAATGTATGTAGTGGCGTAGAACATGTGTTGGTACATGTGTGACTTTGTTCCATTTGTTTGTTTTCACCAAAATGTGTTCCTGAAAGTAAAGCAAGTTCATAACTAGATAGACATCGTGAGGGCACGTGTTGTATAGTTGGGTATAGCACGTGTTGTATAGTTGGGTATAGCACGTGTTGTATAGTTGGGTATAACACGTGTTGTATAGTTGGGTATAGCACGTGTTGTATAGTTGGGTATAGCACGTGTTGTATAGTTGGGTATAGCACGTGTTGTATAGTTGGGTATAGCACGTGTTGTATAGTTGGGTATAGCACGTGTTGTATAGTTGGGTATAGCACGTGTTGTATAGTTGGGTATAGCACGTGTTGTATAGTTGGGTATAGTACGTGTTGTATAGTTGGGTATAGCACATGTTGTATAGCACGTGTTGTATAGTTAGGTATAGCACGTGTTGTATAGTTGGGTATAGCACGTGTTGTATAGTTGGGTATAGCACGTGTTGTATAGTTAGGTATAGCACGTGTTGTATAGTTGGGTATAGCACGTGTTGTATAGTTAGGTATAGCACGTGTTGTATAGTTGGGTATAGCACGTGTTGTATAGTTGGGTATAGCACATGTTGTATAGCACGTGTTGTATAGTTAGGTATAGCACGTGTTGTATAGTTGGGTATAGCACGTGTTGTATAGTTGGGTATAGCACGTGTTGTATAGTTAGGTATAGCACGTGTTGTATAGTTGGGTATAGCACGTGTTGTATAGTTGGGTATAGCACGTGTTGTATAGTTGGGTATAGCACGTGTTGTATAGTTAGGTATAGCACGTGTTGTATAGTTGGGTATAGCACGTGTTGTATAGTTGGGTATAGCACGTGTTGTATAGTTAGGTATAGCACGTGTTGTATAGTTGGGTATAGCACGTGTTGTATAGTTAGGTATAGCACGTGTTGTATAGTTGGGTATAGCACGTGTTGTATAGTTGGGTATAGCACGTGTTGTATAGTTAGGTATAGCACGTGTTGTATAGTTGGGTATAGCACGTGTTGTATAGTTTGGGTATAGCACGTGTTGTATAGTTGGGTATAGCACGTGTTGTATAGTTGGGTATAGCACGTGTTGTATAGTTGGGTATAGCATGTGTTGTATAGTTGGGTATAGCATGTGTTGTATCGTTGGGTATAGCACGTGTTGTATCGTTGGGTATAGCACGTGTTGTATAGTTGGGTATAGCACGTGTTGTATAGTTGGGTATAGCACGTGTTGTATAGTTAGGTATAGCACGTGTTGTATAGTTGGGTATAGCACGTGTTGTATAGTTGGGTATAGCACGTGTTGTATAGTTGGGTATAGCACGTGTTGTATAGTTGGGTATAGCATGTGTTGTATAGTTGGGTATAGCACGTGTTGTATAGTTGGGTATAGCACGTGTTGTATAGTTAGGTATAGCACGTGTTGTATAGTTGGGTATAGCACGTGTTGTATAGTTGGGTATAGCACGTGTTGTATAGTTGGGTATAGCACGTGTTGTATAGTTGGGTATAGCACGTGTTGTATAGTTGGGTATAGCACGTGTTGTATAGTTGGGTATAGCACGTGTTGTATAGTTGGGTATAGCATGTGTTG